>UCOJ01000418.1:0-108956 GCA_900474305.1 Cecidostiba fungosa
GTATATGTATATATACGAAGCATAAAAGAGATGCTGCTTCTGTTATACTGGCGACCTATTTACGCGCGAAATCGACGAGGCAAATAAAATGCGACTGAACGAGAGAGAGAGAGAGAGAGGAAGGAATATACGAGTTTGCCGTTTTAATAACGGTTTCAATACGACCAGGTGCTGGTGCGATTAAAAAAGTGTAACTGGTTCATGGGGGTTTGCTATGTATTACATACGTTTAATAATGAAAAGGCGGGCGTAAAAAAATGATGCTAATACGCTCGGATTTAGGGTTCGTTATAGATACAGTGACGAGGTGATTTGCATGGATATACCTATGAAAAGCTGTTCTTTTGTTTGCTGATATATTGCGTGTTCGAGATAGCGGAAGGTATATACCTATAGTAGTGGATTGAAATTTTCTTAAAAATATGTGGGACGGAGATTCTACTTGTTGTCGTGTTCGGAGAATTGGACGAGGTCAAGGTTTCCAACGAGAAAAATACGACGTATTTCCATATGAAAACGTAGATATTATTCCTGCCATCGATTTTCCCGTAAAACAATATGCATACAGCACGAAATAAAATTTGTCCAAAAACAATCCACGAGATAAGCGTGCAAAACACGACCTGTATAATATTACTCGCGATGGATCCGTATTATAGACGCTCACAGGCGATAGTTTCTCCGGTTGCGCAACTAAATAGCAGCAGCAGTAGTGCAGTGCCACTATTACACACGCAATCGAAGAGGAAAAAAAAGTCTGCGTTATACCGCAGCTCCGAAAAAATAAAAGAATTTTCCTATCCGAGAGATTTGCTGTCGCGAATTTTGAAGAACCTTTTCTGCGTGCGAGATTGATTCACGCTTTACTTGTCTGATACCCAGTATATAAATTGTTTATGAGGTTTATATTAAGAATTTATTTTTTATGCTTCTGTATTATACATGTACGTGGAAAGTGTATTTACATGTAGATGAGCATTTATTAATCCATGATTTGTGAAGGAACAGGCGCAAGATTTAAGAAATAACAGTAGATCCAATGGCAGTTATAGAATGAGCAGCCCATATTAAGCAGCATGCCCCAAGAAGCTGCAGTTTTGGCATATAGCTATAGCATACTGCTATATCTAGACTTGGCGCGTCGATTTAGATGAGGGGAATTGAAAGTGCCTATGCGCCATCTATCGTCGCTGGTCCGAAAGCTACAAAGTTCAAGCGGTGGGGGAGAAGACAGTCCAAAAGTGTTTTGTACAACTACTTTTGCATGTTTTGACATTTTTGTTATGAAAAATGGTTGACAATCTTCGAGTAATCGATGTATTATATATATGGAGGTTGTTCAATAGCTATACACTTACTTACTTTTGTTGTACTGTTTTAGCGGATACATCTAATTTGTATATATCGGCGTTTTACTGGCGGACGTAGTTTCAACTTACCTGGAACATAAAAGACAGAAATATACGTTAGAATTATTATGGCTAAAAGAACGTTCTTACAAAAGGAATTATCCAATAACAATGCCGTACAAGGAATCATCGTCATAAAATTTTTCAATTTTTACGTTACGTTATAAACCTATTGCATTTTCAAAGTTTCCACAATTTTTCCGACCCATCCCCAAGCACAAAAAAAAAGAAATCCTCCAAAAAATTCCGAACACAGTAGAAACATCCGGACACGGTATACGCCGACGCAAGACAACACGGCCGCGGTTGAGCACCGCTGAGGCATGTGTCTGCGCAACGTTGCACCGCTACACGTATAAATATATATATACATACATGTGTGTGTAAATATATATATATGTATATATAGGCTCGCGAACGCTCGGGTCGAGTCGCGAGCGGAGTTATGGCGTTGCGCAAAGGTTCGAAAAGTTCATGATACAAAGTCACATTACGAAAAAGCCCGACGCTGCTGCTGCTTATTGTGTGCGAGAGCAGCGAAGGCGTTTTATCGCGGGTATAATAACGGGGAATGTTCTAATCGCGGAGGCTTCTTTTTTTCCTCGATATGCGCGTGCGTGTGCAAGTTGGCCTATTTTGGGAGGTTTTATCTTTTCCTTTTTTTTCGCGGGGTCTTATCGGAGATGTACCGATTGATTTGTTTTATTTATTTTAGGCTTGAGTGCACGGCGAGAAAAGTTGTAATCCTATATAGTAATAAAATAGACTCAGACAGTTAATGATTGGCTCGAAATATTCCCAATTTGCCAGATTTTTTGCTCTAACATTCATGTGATTTATTTCTTTTAGTATTCTTACTTAGAAACTACCGAAATCAACCAGCGAATATAGTGAGAATAATATATTGATGATGATATTAATAATGATGAAAGTATTAAGTTGTCAAATATTATTAATTATAAACGAATCAAACGAAAACGTTGATCCATTTATACTTGATTACATAGTTTAGAAAAATTTGGATGATACCGCAAACAACAATGGCGGTAAATTCGAAGAACACAGCACATATTATGTCCATGGCGTAAGTACAATAGACTCAAGCAGTTATAGCATCAGTGGCCCTCGAAGCAGCCCAAGCATATATATATAGCAGGACATAGAAGGCTTTTCTGGTATAGGTGGCACATGCCTGTATCTATACATTCTGTGCGCAGATTCTGATGCTGGGTATTATGAAAACGCATATGCGCCACCTGTCGTCACTATATGGCTACTAGTCAGAGACTAGAGAGCTGGAACGTTCAAGCGGTGTGGGTGGAAAGGCCAGTCCAAAACAGTTTTCTTTTATGGATACTCGGGTTTAGCCCTAACTACGACTGATTACACATATGCTCGCAATACCGCCAGAAAGTGATGTACTTTTTTTCACCGTCTGTTATGTATGAAGTATAACGTATACATCTTTTAATTCATGGCAATCAAATATTTATTATTAAATACAGTTGATAAAATTGCAGACAGAAATCCGAATATAACTAAGCAGCTGTTATGAATAAATTAAAAGTGCATTACTTCGTTATAAAATATTAAATTTACGACCAGAGATTATACAAGTTGTTTCGCTCGATATTCTATCCGTCGCAATTGCTACAAGAGTATATTTTATTTTTGAATCCCGGTGAACTCTCGTGCTTCGGCGATGTAACCACCAAAAATAACCTGATGCTCATTATACATTGAATTCCCTTTTATTACAGAAAGATATACCTGCGGCTAATACATTTATTCCAATATGCTAATATCTATTTAAATATCACGAAGAAGACGCCGACTCAGCGGCGAAATTTTCTCGGATATAAACTTCTCCCTTCAGACGAAATCTCGCGCGCTTTCGAAAACGGCTGACCAATATTTTCCAAAGTCATCATATCGCGCGCGGATGTTCGCGTTGATGCGGTTTTATGATTTTTGGCAACAGTTTCCGTGGCCTAGTTGTCACCGAAAAGTTAGCTTTATCGACGTCCTGCCACACAGAGTGTATACCTTCGCCAAATTGCCTGCGCTTCGAAGGCTACTCTTTTTATGGACATCATTTCTATTCAGATGCGCAGAGCCACATGAAAATGCACTTCTATTTTATTCCATTACTCAGTATATAACGGTAATCTTCCAAAATATAAAATCAAAACGTCATTATTAAACTTAAAAAAAATTGATTAAAAAACCTATATATGAAACCCTCAACCATCAACACCAGACCTTCCAGCAATATAGGTACAACATATTTTCCGTCAAGGATCGAAATTACAAACGATACTCAACGGTTTCTCCGACCTCGTCGTCCACACAAAACGCATATTATATATACAGATGATCCTCGACCTCGTACGGGCAAAAAGGAAACTGCGCGTTATATTACAACGAGCGCGAAAATACGAAGGCTCGTCGTCGTTTTACGACGAGAACGTGAACAACGTTCGACCGACTTCTCGTATATATAGGTACTGATGATCGTCACGAGGATCGATAACGCGAGATTTTAAGCGCGCGCGCACATCTCGTTCATACCGTTCAGCTGTGTCGATTTTGGGATGGACGTGTCCTTTTAAGTTTGACCTTTCGGTCATGATTCTTTTTCCGGGATGTAATGAAGGAGCATTTGTCAGTATTTTAAATTATAAATAATAATTCTAGCAAAAAATGAGACCGTGTCTTTAAATTACACTACCGTAAAAACTGACATTTCAAATTAACGAATTATCTCATGAATAATCCCTCGAAAAAAACCCGTGTCAAAAAACACCTGCGAATCATCCAGAAACTACGCTCACCGTTACTCAACATCACGCGCTCGTACATACAACGAAAACCTCTTGCATAATAATATACGCCTGTACGCATAATCCCCCCTTCTCCCATCAAAAGAACATATAATAAAAACACACCACAGCTTCTCTCTCTCTCTCGCTTAATAACGGAATTATCAAAGTGTAAACACGTCAGGAATTTTCGTGACGCGTCTTATAGTCATGGGTAAAATTCGTCGATGTTGCAATTTCGTCAGCGGCAAGCAAAAGCAGTATACACTGCAAGAGAGCGATTCACCTCGTGTGGCCTAAATAAACAACCGAGAATACATCGACCTGCGCCGGCCGAGCGAACTAACGCCTGGCTATTTCCCTCTTTCTATTTCTCTCCCGCGCCTGCGCAAGTATGTGTGTGTGTGTGTGTCTGTCGAGTCTAGACTCTATGCGCCTTTGCGCTGTATTATTAAGTGCAGTAGCCGAGAGCTAGAGTTGTGTAGTGGCTTTTTGATGCGATTCGTTGGAGTGTTCTTTTATTTTTTGGGGAATTGTTTGGATATTTTCTAGATTGTAAGCAGTTTTTCAGCAAAAAATTCTGTAATAATAATTTCATGTCTGACAATACTATACACTATCTACTTAATCCTCCTGACAAAAAATTCTATATTTCTATTCAACGAACTTTCTCCAAGCTCTCCTAATCTCGAAGTTATAGTCCCAACGCTCTTAATACCCAGCAAAAACGTTCCGCAGTATAGACTGCATGCAAACACACACATAGTATACCATATATCGTCATCGCGGCGCCGCTGTTAGTTTTCGCTATCGGCGGAGGCAATTTTTCCACCTAGTTTTTCGAGGTATTGACGAGACGTTTTTTGCCGGCCTACTTCGGCGTTATCGGCACACTGCAGCTTACAATACACACACACACACATGCTACTGCAGTCGGGAAAATTGCCTTCGGTTTCTTTATCTGCTGCGCTGTTGCTTCTCGCTCTTTCCGTCTCTCCCACGTATAACGTGCGTGTGCAACGAGACAGACGAGATATCGCTGCAAGAGCTTGTCATTGAAAGTGTGTTCAAGATCTAGTGCAGCTGCTGTTCGAGCGCCTGCGCAATGCGAGAGAGTTTGCTTGGATGATGTCGTGAGCTCTCTCTCTCTCTCTCTCTCTCTCTCTCTCTCTCTCTCTCTCTCTGTCGTTATTTTAATTATTTATGCGAGATTGATTTTTTTTTTTAATTGACGAGTGGTCATTAAAAAAATTGACGCGTAGTTTGATATATATAAAGCTCCTCTGCTTAATTGCGCTGAGGCTGATCCAATTTGATGCGATCGATCTTGGGTGGAAAGTTTGAGATTGTAATTCAGTTTTCACGGAAGTTCAGTCGAAACTTCGTGCAGCACGCAGATGTATAATATATATACTTTCATCACTTAGCGGAGGGCAATAATTACGCGGGAATTTGGCTCTTAAATTTTACGATGTAGCCTAAAAGGGGGACGTATTAATTTCGTAAGTTTGACATTAAACTACGATAATAATTCAATTCCTACGAATTATTTAAATTGAGCTTTATCTCTATTTCACTTTTACCTTATACTCTTGTTATACAAATTATAAATCAAGCTCTCTTCGATCCTCTCGTTTCTCTCCATCATCATCATCATCACGATTCAACAAAGACTTCCAGATAAAGATGTGCAATAAAAGACACACCTATACTTCGCATAAATACATTCAGCAAATTTAACGAGCCAGTTTTATCATCGGTCACGAGCAAACACTCGAGCGCTCCAAGGCTCTCTCCCTCTTGCAACGAGTTATATAGTGTATCGAGAAAGAGAGAGACGTTATAGTTACTCGATGGAAATTGCTCGGCTATACGCTTTAGAAATTAATATATTTGTATATATACATATATACATCGACGTTGTGGTGACGAATACCGAGAAGCTGACCTAGTATCGAGAGCGATCCAGGGATGTATATTGTTATCTTCTATCTTTTTTGCAAACTTATTGACAATAATAAGTAGTATATATACATCTCGACGAAGTTTAGTAGATAAGCTTCATCAAAACTTAGCAAGTACGACTTCACCGCAACACAGCATTTTGTACGAGTCTCTAGATAAAGCGAACTGTGTGTATCACGAGAAAAATAAGATACACGTCGAGTGAGCTAAAGACTGTTTGCGTCGCGCTTTTTTTTCCTAAGACAGAAAGAAGAAGAAGAAAGAGCGAGTGATCCTCTCAAGGATTTCAAATACTTCTTGACCCAGATCTTGGCGCTGCTCTCGGCGACAAACAATTGTTTGGTATAAATTGTTATTGGCAGGAAAACTGAGGGAGTTACTTCGTTTGCACCAAGATTTTTATCTTCAGAATTTTTTCAAATTATTTTATTTTAACTAAGCAGGGAGCTTGTAATGAACGCTTTTGAGCTAATGAGAATTTTCTCTTTTTAATCAGGATATCAATTGATATATTCGCCAGAGAAAATATAATATTATACATATTTATTTTTATTTCTTATAAAACACTAGCGAGAGAGCTTGACGCGGTCGTCGATATATTATAATACGCGCAGCTTCAAGATTACGGCCGCGGTCATCAGAGATGCAAAATTTATGCACGCGACCTTCTGTCATTTATTTTATACTCGATTCTACGTGGAAACGCGGAGCAGTTTACGCGATAATTATAATAGTAAAAAAAAACACAACAAATTGTTATGGATGCCTTTAGCACCGATAATTGCGATACTCTTGTGTGCAGCAGCGGCTGTAAGAAAAATGTCGAAATGCTGTTTGTTTTTTTCCATTCGACAAACAATTTCAAGAGAGATACAGGTTAATAAGAAAGCGCTTTTCCCGCATCGGCGTAATTTTAAAACAATACTCCTCCTGCTGATTAAACGCCGAGAGATACGCCGATTATTCCACATGAGGTTCGTGCGCCAAAGTGGAGGATCGAACTGGGTTAAACATTTTTCGAACTGAGAAAATTAAAGCAACTCTAAACTTCATTAAAACGCACGAGGGGGGCAAAAGAAAAGAGCAAAATGCATAAGAATGCTTGAAAGCTCTCGGTGAAAATGCATATATATATTTATTCCAGTCGACCGATGCAGTTGGAGCTAAAGTTTTAAACTTTGCTCGGGTCTCGGGATGTTGAAATATTACAGTGTATACAGGTCTGCATAAATATAGAGAAGCGTGTTGCACGCGATCGAGCGCGAAATAGGGCTAGTATAAGACTTTGACGCGTAAAAGTGGTCCTTCCGCACTATACTGTTTTTAAACAATAAACTTTGTAGCTTCTATAACGATATTCGCGAGCATAAATTAAATATCAACATAAGAATATGCATATATATATACATCTCGAGTCGCGGAAAGAAAAACCTCATTAAGTCACGGAGCTGAGAGAAGTCTGCTGCTGGAGAAGGGAAAAAGAGGAAAAAAAGAGTGTGAAGAAACGAAGGTAAAAAGAGAAAAGGGTATAGTGCTCGGGAAAGATGACGGCTAAGACGACGAGAAGTCTGGAAGGCTGAAAAAGCAGAAGTTGGACGTATAGAAGAAAGATGGAGACATTTTTGAAGGCAGAGTTGGAATGAGAGCGGACACGGATACTTTCAGTGGAGTTTCGGAGACTTTTCTTTTTTGCTTATTATTGTGTCAGAATTTCCGCGAGCCACTGCTATTTTACAATGTGATCGCTTCTTTTACTTTTCCAACTATAAAATTGTAAACGCTGATTTTTTGTCACAAGCCTATACAATAAAACAAAATCACGATCTTCCAAAAAAACCCCATCATCATCATCCCATAAACAATCTCTCAAGCCATCGCATGCACATCGCATAACTCGCGCTACACCTCCTCTCTCTCTCTCTCTTTCTATACATCAGCAGCAGCGGCAGCAGCACATAGCAGCTTCGCAACTCGTCAGAGCGAGTGCTGGTCACGGACGAGAACAGCATGGCGGGACTGGCTGCATCAGTATATAGCATATAGAGGAGGGAGCGGCCCTCGGTATAGAGAGTGAGGTGGGGAGGTGGGCTCTAGGAGGGTTACGTGCTGTAGTATCGGTCATTACCTCCGAGCCGCGTAACTAGGTCAGTCGTCGCACGAGAAGTGCGGAGAGGGAGGAGGAGACTGAGAGAGCTGTACACTGCGCGCAAGCGATGCGTCGATGAGGTTCAAATTCACGGTGCGCGCAAGCGAGCGAACAGCGCCATTGACGCGAGGCCGTCGAGAGAACGACGTTATATTATACGTCGGATATACGTGTGTATGTGGAGGTATATAGAGTTGACGCTCTTTGTATACTGCTGATGCATGTACACGATCTGAGCGAGGAGAATGAGGGAAACGAGGCTTGATGGGATTGGCCTTTACGGGGAGCTGGCTTTAGAGAGAAGTTGTATTATTGAATTTTACATTTTCTATCAAGAGTATATTTAATTATGCGCGCTTCAACTTTTATTTTATAGACGCTTATAATATAGGCACTCACTGAAGTAGATAGTATAAGCCAAAATGAAATTACTATGTATATTTGAAAAAAGATGCTGCAGTGAACCGAAGACGAAAAGTTTTGAAAAAGAAGAAAACGTATAAAACTCAGCCTTGCATAAACGCACAGCATAAAGTAGCATTAGCTGCACATCGGCGGCGGCGGCGGCTAAGTCATCACAATGATCATCGGGAAGCGAGGACCTTGGTCTCTCTCGCTCCACGATTGGCTGCACGACGCACGTGATTCGCTATTAAAGTCCAAGACCTATCCTACGCTCGACTATATACTCGCTAGACGTTATTTCGAGTTCATTGGAGCCGAAGGTCGGACAACGTCTCGACCCGTCGTCGTCGTCGTCGTCGTTGGATTACTTGTCCGAGTTTCGAATCTTCCGAGAGAGTCCTAAGGGTGTATTGGAACTTTATCGAGAACTTTGAGCTGTGTAATTTCTTTGACCTGATAATGTATCGGAAGAGAGTTTGAGGCTATATATACTGGTCGATGGGTTTTAATTTGTTTAGTTGAAAATCGATATAATACTAGCTGAGATTTCTGCGTGGATTATAATTATATAAGTTTGGAGGAAAATGAAGAAAAATGAGGGGGAGTTACGTGATCCAATTTTGCGTTTTGTACGTCGACCGGGTTAATGATGATTACCATAAGCACGTGAGAGAGAGCTTTACTGGAATTTTCGCGCATACCGCCCCAGTCTTGTGTGATATATAAAGCGTATTTTTTGAAAAAATGATGAAAAGTTTATTTTTTCATATTTCAAACACCATATATTTTTACTCCAGAATACATTATATAATTCCAAACGGAAGACTTTCAATTAAATTCGCTTCTTCCTGCTCTCATATTCTCTCTCTCCTCTTCGTATCGCAAAATTCGTACCATCCGCAAGCTCTATTATCCACCGAGAGAAGCTAAATATTCACACGAATCGACCTGAATTTCCTTGCGCGCATCTCGTATTTCACGAAAATTACAAGAAAATGAACTGCTCCGAATCCCTATTATATTCCCTCACAAACTCTAGATCCCACGTATTATCGTATCCCAAAAACTTCATTACACAAATTTGATCAACAACAGCAAAAAAAAAGTAATCTACCACCGCTCGATTTCTTCGAAAAAGCTCCCTCTCGTCGATCGAACCCCCGGTGCACGCGTTGCAGCGAGAATCACGCGCTCAAGCGCGTGATACTCGCGAGAAGCATTCTGGGGCAAAGGTTGAAGAACGCTCCCCTCCGTATACCACCACTACCCCTACCACTCGATCCTCTCTCTCTCTCTCTCTCACCCTTTCGTCCTCGACCTCCATAGAGTACTTTCATCTTTTACCCCGACGGCAGCCCTCCGATTCTCGGGGGCGCCTGTGTCACGATCCAGGTGAGCTGGTGGTAGTCGTTGTGTTTTGTGTATATAGAGAAGCTTTTTTTTTTATTTTGCCTCTGATGAGAGAGAAAGAGGATTTTCACTGCAGTTTTAGAGGTTGGGATGTATGTATTATAGGGTCGATGGATTCTATCTGGGTCGAGGTTTCCGAGCGATGTTTTTCTGATTAGCTGCAGAGTTCGGGATTTTCGTGTGGGAGAGGGACACAAGTTGGATGTGTGCCGATGGGGTCGACGCGCCGTTTTCGGGTCGAGGTTCAGTGCTTTATTTTCAAGGAACGCGCGATATTGATATCTCTCTGGGTGCAGTGTATGTAGTGGATTATTTTCTTCTTCTTTTTTTCCCCGGCGATTGCTGGGGAAATTTATGGCGATGCTTTGCAGTTATATATACGTGTTTACGATAGCTGAGTAAATATCGAGCTTTTTTGATTGGAGTATATTGATTTTTAATCCGAGAGGGAGACTCTCGTGTATAGGAGAAGAGCAAAGAAATTAAATCTAGCTTGAGAGGCTTAAATTTCAGGACACAGAATCGCCTTAATTCTATGATCATCAGCGCTGATCATATACTCCTCGAGGAAAAAGCTGCACAAAGCTTCGCGATTTAATCCCTTTCCGCACATACGTTATACCGATGTATCTATTCTTCTGTTAAGTTCTATCTTCTCTTTGCCCTCGACCCCCATCCTATAAATCCTCTTTCTTTTGCCCCCAGAGACGACTCCGGAAGAGGAGCTTTTGCCCACCGTAAGCTTCCTCTTTTTCCTTTTTCACATGCGCTCGTCAAGTGCACTGCTCGCGACGTTTGTTGCTCGGCATAAAGAGGAGAGATGTATAGTCGGAAGGATGAATTTTGCGTTCCTTGTGTGCTGAGGGAAAGAACGGAATGAGGTCGGGATCGGGCCTTTGTGTGTGCGATTGACACGCGGTATTTTTAGATTCCGAAGAAGAAACTGAGCTGCTTCTTCAATATTAATCATGCTCTAGTACACACTTCAAACGCATTGTTATACAAATATCATTGTTATATGTTTCTCAATTTTCTTTTTTAAAAAAATACCAGCTAAAAATAGCGAGAAAAAGCATTCGCCGCTAGAAAACATATTTTTCCTTATTTAAACAAGCCGCACGCAGCGCTAATACTTTTTCAAACTCGCTAGAGCCGGTATATTCGCCAAAGCATGCATCACGTTCCACGTATATAAACGACCTGGCCTCGAAAAGCTCGCTCGCTTGCCGCCGCTGCGCTTTCACTGCTGGTCTGGAAATTTTCCTGACGTTTACAGGCTGCGCTCACACACACACGTGAATCGTCGAGTGCTTATAGCTGTGTTAGTTTCGATTGCCAATGTTGATGATTCTAAAGCGTCGTTCGCTCTCTCACTCTCTCAAGTTCAATAGTCACTGTCGTTTTTCCTGCGGATTTTCCGAATCGAATGCGAGGTTTAAGCTTTCGGAGAAGACATTTTTTAAATTCAGAAATATGTGTAAAGAATTCAATTAAAATGTATTACGTCACTTCGAAAGATCGATCTCCGTGAACAAACGGCATCTAAAAATTGGGTTACAGAGTAGTACGGCGTATCCTGTGGCGCGCAATTAATTGGCCACGCGATAACGACGATTACGATCGCCTAATCCGACCGTAATTCTCTCTCTCTCTCGTGTGTACCTATATTCTATAGCAAGCGCACTACCCCATGCATCACGAGTCGAAATCTGGCACGAGCTGAAATGCATTGGGTTTGCGGTATTATGCGCCGGCTTGGAATAATAAGCGAATTCGAGGGGACGAGCCAAGTATAATTCGCTGGAGGCTGGATATATATACATATATGTTCGCGTGAATTATATGTGCGCGGCAAAGGTGGCGATGCGTGAAACGCGAGCAGGTGCGGCATTGTGTCGTATTAGGGGTGGATTTTCATCGCGTTTTTTATTTTTGTCGTATACTATAACTGACTGTTACTACTGGTGGACTACTTGGCAAATTTATTATTAGAGTAAATTTCCTCTCTCTATCTCTATTGTCAAAACGTCCTTTTGAAAATCATCCAACAAACAGCAACGACCCGAGAACAAAACCCGTACCCCCTTCAAAAAGTAACGTTCACCTCCTCGCAGAAGCTCACAATGAAAAACACACAAAAAGTCCATCGCTCAGAAACTAGCGAAAAAAAAATCTAGAAAAAAAACACCAACTCTTGCGCATCTCTCATAGTCTACAAGCTTGTCGCTGTCGCTCGACTCGTTCGTTCTATTCGTTCGCTCGGCAGCAGCAGCAGCAGCAGCAGCAGCGCTGATAAAGCGTCTATTTTCGAGGCGTAAAACCGCCTCTGCGTGAAGAGGGTCGCGGCACAATGCACGCTGACCCATATACGGGTCGTTGCTATTTCAGATCCATCCTTTCCATAGAGGAAGGTCGTATATGCGCGCGCGCAGCAGAGTCTCTCTCTCTCTCTGCAGTTCTCTTCTATACGTAGAAAATGCCGTTACGTAAGCGCCCGTCGAGCAACGCGCGCGCGCGCGCCTTGTTTTCGCTCGCGGATAGAAAGAGAGGGAGAGCTTAGAAGCGCCGAGAAAACGGCCGGCCAATACACCGCCAGCGAACTGTATGGCTTTCCGTCCAATGGCGCGATTACGTCAGAAATTTTCTTTTTCAGACTCCCACTCTATACTTTTTTTTCGTGTGTATATAGATGGTTATTGAGAGTTGCATGGCGCTGGTGGACGGGAGTCAGTTTGAGATAAAAGTAAAATGAAGCATATAAATTATAACGGCGGCTCGTTAATTATGTTTGGCACACGTTTTCTTATTATTCAGAAAGACACTACTAGCTCGCGATCTCGTATTATATATACCAAGTTCATCCACGTAATAATAATGAAACAAGTTTCCTAAAGTGTTTGATAAATATACCCATTATACCTATGCTTGACAATAAATTATAAACTGATGATCGGCTCGATCCTAACCAAGTTTCAAGGCGAGTCTGACCTCGACGGATTTAAACTACTTAAAAATCTCAGCTCTCCCGATAAAGCCCGCAGAGCAATAAGCGCGCGCGCATAAAATCGAACAATCCGCGCTCTGTATGATAATAATATAAAACTCATGAGACGATAACACGCCGGGTGTGTAAAAATATATACATCGAATTAAAATTAATTTCTACATAAAAAAATCTACACAATCTCCCATCATACACAAGCTTCAAAGCGCTCATCGATTTCACGCTCAGCCGCGGTGCAAAGCCAGCATAGTAGCATCTTTCTCTCTCTCTCTCTCACCCACGGCTCATCGATCCGCGCTCGTATAGCGGAATCTAGCTCGAATCGGTTTATAACGAACAGCGGCGTACTGTGATTGCGTCAGTACATACCATGTATACATACGTACGTATATGTATAGAATACTTTGCTATACTCTGGAGCTGCTCACACCGCGTGATTTTCAAAAATTACACGTTGCCAACTGTATGTACACTGAATCGCATAATATTTCTCGCGCGCCGCATTACTTTCGCCGTTGCGCAAAGCAGCAGTAGCTTTTTCTTCCTTTTTCTTGGATTCTGCGGTTCTGCGGCTGAGGAGAGGAGAATCTCGTGTAGCTTTGCGTGATGCTCTACATTTATAGCTCGGATGTATGGATTTAGAAATATACTTTTGTTTAAACATCGTGAGAAAAAATAGTCACAATGCAGTGTATAGAGATTGATCAACACGGCTTCTAGAAAAAGAAAACGTCGCGCCTACTTCCTTCTCTATCAATCTCAAGCTCTCGACACGTGAAAAGTCGCATCAAAGCAGGAGATGAAAGTGATAAAATATAAACCTTATACGAGGTGACAATGTCCCTCATTTTATCCCACGATGTAGTTGTTCTCGGTGCGACATATAACTCGGGAATCTCCCGAAGAATAAGAAAAGAGTAAAGAAGAAACGGCGATCGCATCGGTTACGCAATACCGCTTCCATCGTATATCAGCTATCTTACTCTCTCTCTCTCTCTCTCTCACGCGCGCGCGACTCGCAATTTCATCCCCAGAGCACTTTCTCTTTCGAGTCGTGTGTGTGTGCATCAGGAGAGTGTTGGATTGTGTATGTACTGAGCGTCGCAGTGTGATGTACTCGTTTTCCTCTGCACGGCGTAACTATTCGCGGCGTTTATCATAGTTAGTTCCGAGCTAGGTTACAAGCATTAGTCATGACTTTCTGCTGTAGAGTAAATTTGTATTTCTAATTACAAATCGATCATTAAAAACAAAAGTACTCAATTTTCAATCATCATCAATAGTTCATCATCATCATTGTCAAGGAAAAAAAGAAAATCGGTATCAGATCGATAAAGCAGAAACCTATAATGCCTCTCGCAAAACGCCAAAGAGAGCATTAACGCAAGCAACAGTCTCTCTCTCTCTCTCGAGAACGACCGCGACTGCTGAAGGCATCGGGAGCAGTGTCGCATCGGCGCCGTGACTTTCTCCGGCGCGACTGCGGCCAGCGGCCGCTCTTGTACTTCCCCGAGGCCTCGCTCATGAACGGCTCGTTCGCGCAGGAGGTAGGGGTATCCCCACCTCTCTGTTCTATGCACCGGCGCGATGCACTACTGCCACTGCAAGCCCCCACCATAACGCTTACTTCCCCTCCAATGCCGTGAGTCGTCCCCACTACCGGTGAATTACCCCCACTACAAGTCGCCTGACTCTCCCCTCAAACGGCTTACGCTGCTGTCTTGCTCTTTTAGTTAGGATGCATTCTCGCGAGCGCGTTGTTGGCGAGTTTGGGCAGCTTTTTACGGTTGATGTTTATTGTCATTATATCTTTTTTTTTTAATTTATATATCTGTTTTGGAATTCAAGATATACGCTTAGATATTAGATCGATGCATCAGCGAAGTAATAGAGGATATTTCATTTTTTCGCGTAGTTTAAAGAAACTTGTTAGTCAACAAAGTCTCCCTATTTGCGTATATACATGAAGCATACAAGTGAACAGATAAAATCTTGACGTATAATAAATACTGGCGACATTTGTATTTCCACCGGCTTATTGTCTTTCGTTCTCAGCGAAACTCGCCGCGTGACTTCCTACTTTCACATTTTTCACGTGCAGAGCCGAGAACCGACTGCAGTAATTCTGTCTTATGCTTCCTCCCCCGAGATTTGTTCTGCGTGTATATAATATATACGAATCGCTGCTCATGATTGTTGGCTCTATTGTATAGGAGCACTTGACGAGCATTTAAAGGGAAAACTACTTCACGGACTATCGAGTAGCTTATGGGCGGTTGCGTAAGGAGAAAGATTTGCAAAAGCCCAGATATTTTTGTTACGGCGCTATTATTGTGTTAACGGCGGAGATTTAAATTTATGATTCCAGTTGCTTATCTAAGCCCGGCTTCGTTTACGGCATTGCGTTATTGCATTTCTATTGAATAGTAAAATGTTTTAACTATTTAAAAGGTGAGGCGATTGTCTTTTACTGTGTTGTGACTAGTAATTGTAAGCAGTCGCTGAACTATGGGAAGCTTCAATATTACGTAATTTATTTTTAAAATATTGATGAATTTGTTGTTTTTTAAAAGAGATCATGATTGAAGATTCTTTTCCCATTACAAAAGTTAATTTTAGTAAATTACAGGTTACGAGAACTGAAAAATTTTATAAATTACAGGGCAGTCTTGTTTTTTCCAAGTCGTACTATAAAACTTGGAAAATGAGAAAAGTTTCCAGTAAAATATTTAATTATAACTGTCGGTAATAAGCATAAAGTAGCAACAGATTTTTATAAGTAAATCCCAAGCATAATCATTTCTCATAATTAGAAATTTAAAGAACGAACATAAATCAAAATTATGCTTTGACTTACGTGATGACAGAACAATTAGAGCGGAGTGATAATCTCAGTGACTCACCTGCAACAGACAAAAAGTTTACATTAGATCACGAAATAATACTTCCAATCGCTTCATTCAACAAGTATCCCCAAATCAAAAAAACTCCCAGCTAACCCAGAAACCAAAAGAAAGCCACAAAGATCCAGCAAAATTCAGACATCACTTATATCCCTCCAGCCCTCTCCACCTCACAAAGAATCTTCCCAAACCTCCCACCACCATCTCATCCCCCATCCCATACCCCCACCTTCCCATATCACTTGCAGGAGGTAGAACCTACCCTAACTCGTAAGGGGGATGCACTTCGGCGGGGTAGTAGTCGCGCATGCGCAGTTCGAACCTGAGCTATGCCACTGCTCGGCTGCTTGTGGCAGGTCTGGAATATAGGTGCACATGCGCGCGAGAACGGTTGGCTACGTCACGCACCGAACCCGATGTGTATGTGCATTGAGTCAGAGGTGGGGGAGAAAGCAAGAGGGGAGAGAACGGCTCGATACCGAGGCGCCCTGGGTTCAATGCACAACGGCACCGACGTTGACGCCATTTTCACCTATACCAGTGTGTGTGTGTGTGTGTGTGTGTGTGTGTGTGTGTATTTTGCCTGGGGTTGGGGCAGTTCCTTTTTTCAAGTTTTTACGAGGGGTGCTTTTTCGAGATTGATGATGAGGGTTTGTTTTTGTAATGAAAATCGATTATTTTAAGCTTGAAATTTTCAGTGATGGCTTTTGAAGTATTCAAATTTGATTGAAGTAATTGCCTTTTCAATATTCATCAGAGATATAAAGGGAATTATCTTGAAATTTTCAGAATAATACAATTATAATACATCGAAATATAATAATTACATACGATTTTGTTAAAATTCACAAAATTACGAAGGAAATAATTACGCTTCCAAAATTAATATGTCATTCAATACTAACATAAAACTCATCGACAATAACGAATAACTGCGTGACTAAATAACCATCTCATAAATTAATACGACCACCCCGAGCCCATAAAACACAAGTGACGACAAAGCGCATAACTCAACAGTTGCCAAACCAGTCGTCGTCCCCCTGGTGTGTCGCGAGCCCTTCAAAAATTCGCAAGGTTCTCTGGGGGTCCCCGAGTCGAGGGGTTCATTCGCAGAAAATCGATGACAAGAGCGAGAAAGAGAGACTAAACGTTGGGGTAGGTCATAGGTATAGGCTTGTATGGCTGCAGGTGATGGCCCTCGCTGATCGCTCTGATGCGTTTTAGGGGAGCGGTTTGACCTTGGTTAGCTGGGGATCCTTTAAACTACATTAACAGACGTCCTCGAGTCTGATTGATCGTGATGATGATGATTAATCGACGGAGTGGGACATTTTTTTTTTGTGACGAGCGTAAAATCGCACAGAAGAGCTGAGGTGACATTTCCCAAGAAAACCTTCTCGTACCGATATATCGCACCTTGAAATGGATTGAGAGCTTGCGAGCCATGTCAGATGTATGTTTCTGCCATAAAAATGTCACACTCACGCACGTGCTTCCGCGTGATCCTTTCGAACTTGAAGCAGTCCCTGGATCTCCGTCTTGTCGTAATAAAGAGGAGAAGGAAGATAGATGTCAAGTAATAGGGATACGGAAGGTAAAAGAGGAGGAAGCTTTCCAGGAGCAATTTGTCAGGGGAATTTATACGCAAGCGCGCGCGAGCTTTTTGCGGTCTCGGAAAAAGTGTTCTTTTAAACAGAGCTACTTGCCGTTATTTACAAATAAGATAGGTTCTATTATTTTTTTTAGTATCAATTTAAACCACTTTATAAACTAAAGCTTATTCAATTTACTTAAACTATACGGAACTAACGATTTTCCTGATCGACCAATACCCGATAATAATGCATATATATGCACACATGAGATCCGGAATACCAGGAATATCCGGTGTCGATTTCCCGTAGGATATTGCAAACGACAACCGTTGCAAGAACAAGCTGACTCTTACAATCAGAACGCACACAATTGTCCGACTCTCTCGTTATGAGCTTATCAGGAGTAAAGGTTCAACGCCTAGAGTCGCTTTCTTTTCTCTCCCTGTTATCAGAGCTGTCGACAAAGCAAGAGAACGCGTCACCTCGGTATTCTTTTAATTAGACGACGACGACAACGATACACGTATCGAGGGTTAAGGACCTTATACACGTCATAGCTCGATGCATAACCTGAGTGATGAGTGTCTGAGGACTGGGAGAGGTTTACTCAACTGCTCGATTTCTTTTTCTCTCTGGGTCTTGTGTACTTGTTGATTAGATATTATCGAGTTTGTACGAGGAAAGACGAGTGTACTTATAGTTTTATTAGTGTGAGATTGGTTTAAGAGATGCAGTCATATTATTGAAATAATTAATTTACTGAAATAGGTACACATTCTAACTGAGATGCAAACGCGTCAGCGAAACAGCGCGAGACTATCACTCCCTTATCTCTCCGAAGAAAATGCCAATTCAAATATGGCGCGTTAAGCTCGTAACGATACGACGATGATCCTAGAACCTCTCACTACTTCGCGAATCTACGAGACGAAGTGTGCCGTACACGTCGTCGGAGATTCGTCGAAATTGCTGCGACGTGTACGTGTTTGAACTTAGTATTTCAGCTCGTAATACATCAGGAATCGTGTGTCTTCCGAGCTTCGTCATGCGCTTTATCGAGCAAATAGTGTGGATATCTTCGATAAATATTGTTACGCTGTTAACGAGTGTTTCACTGATCTTTTAAAAGAATTTTACAGTTGATAAATAGACGCCGATCGCTGATAAAGTTCTTATAGTCTTTGATACTATTTCTTCATTACTATTTTAATTCGAACCGCTCGGCAGACTGTATTATTCAAGATTTGAAACTCAAACGTCACGCTAATCCAGTATTTACCCAGTGATTCGCAGCGGAGATGATTTATTATTAACGTGGAAATTTCTCACGAGCTGAAATCGCGTTTAAATAAATAGTTTCTCCAGCGAGCCATCGTTCATCATGCAACAGCTCACCTCGTTTTTCTCTAAAAGCTCACGTCAGATATGAGAATCACGCATGCAGAAAGACTCCGAGAAAGTGCATAATACATAAAACGGTTTTGCTATATAGAACCGCCCGTAAATTCTTATCACATGTAATACGCCAGCTATATATGC
Source organism: Cecidostiba fungosa (assembly GCA_900474305.1). NCBI lineage: Eukaryota > Metazoa > Arthropoda > Insecta > Hymenoptera > Pteromalidae > Cecidostiba > Cecidostiba fungosa. The sequence goes on from UCOJ01000418.1 coordinate 19,202, forward strand.
ATTCACAGATCCATTACCACGAGGGAAAAGGATCAAGTGTTCATCGCTTATACTTATGTGTAAAAGGAAATTATCAACCATTTTATATCTAAAATATTTAACTCGAGTTACGTCACCACTAAAAGCTTAGCAAAAATGCATTTTCCATTGTTGTGACTACACTAAGGTCTGTATACCACATAGAAACATACCCTATCGAGAGTACACGCACTTTTCTGAACACACAGAGAACAGCTCCGTACATCTGGCATCGTCGCTTACGAACGATTAACGCTTCGTGTAATATGCGTGCTTACAAGTCAGTGTGGGCGCCTCGCGATACAAAGGGTATATGAAAAGGCGGAAAAGTTCCTTGAACTGATGAGGGAACGACAGATTGATGAGAGCGAGAGTGAAGTGGAAGGAGGAAGGAAGTGTATAGGGTGCTTAAAGATTCAGATGCAGCTCGACGTATACTGATTATTGTTTCTTGTCAGTTTTTTTTGTTGCAGCTGGACTTGTCGTTCCAAATGTCTGTCTGAATTCTAGAATATACTACTGAATAAAATGAAATAAAAATACATTATTTTATTAATAACGTCTATTGTTTAAGTAGTAAACCCCCGGTACGGTCAGACGTCTTCCAACAATATGCCCTAAACAAAAGCATCACACCCGATAAAACGCTATTTAAATTAACACACTGACATATCGCAATTACACTCCGCCAACAAAGGCGTCTGTTTCTCTCAGCGCAAAAATCAAAAGCCAGATCCAAACAAAGCACACAACAATACCTGTATATATTATACACAACAGCGACAAACGAACGACCCGTTATAGAAGAAATCTGAAAGGAAGTCTCGTATAAGAAAAAGAAGAAGAACGAAGACGCGAAGAAAGAAATAATTGTACAATTTGTCGAGGCAAGTGTATATAAAATCGATGCGATTAAAAGTCCTGCTGCTGCTGCAGCCGCACCGATGTAAACAAACTCAGGGCTGCGCAGCGCACCGCCTCGTTCGCGGAGGTCAACGACCTCGAGCAGTAGTATATACTGCTGCTGCTGGTAGTAGTGAGCACGGAAAGAATGGAGGGTGAAAGGTGGAAGGGCTGTGTGTATGTGAGCAGCCTAGCCGATGTGCAGCAAGAGGGGAAAAACGCGATGCTGATGGAGGGGAATTGCGGGAAGGGGTGGCTTATTGCGAATGTAGCGCCCGAGGACGATTAACCGTGTTATGAGGCTCTTTTTTTCTCGAGGCGAATTATTTCGCGCTAAAGGTCTCTCTCGCGGCGCCAACGATTTGGCTTTACGAGTGTAAATAATGTACGGGTCGTCCGGAAAGTTTTTATATTATGCGCGCCAGGGGGGTTGCGGTCCGGAGGAAGAGCTCTTTTGTGGTGTGAAGTACTTATCGCGATGCTGATTGTTGATTAAAATTTAGTGTGTCGTAAGGATTCTTTTATTTTTTGAAATCTTGTACTTTTTAAAAATATTTATTTAAAATAAATAAGAAAGTTTCGAATATAGTTACGTCAGTTACTCGGCTATTGAATTCGCTCAACGCAAAGGGAAATTCAATTTGCTCGTATAATAGTACGGGATCGTCTCCTCAAAAAAACCCCTAAAAGAACACCAAAGAAAGTCGTTATCGATCACGAGGCCGAATCAAAGAGAGTTTTCTACATACAGCCCTGCTGCAGAGCCAAAAAAGCACCGGCACCAAGAGAAAAATAGAAAAAGACACAAAGAAAAGCCTCAGCAACAAAAGACGCTGCAACACGAGCGCAATCACCCCGTGAGAACAGCCCAAGGTGCAGCAGCATCGACCGGCTGCTCAGCTGTGCTGCTCTTCTCCTCCGACTCCCCTCTCTACTCTCTAACGGATGGCCCGGACCTCGCGCAACCACCTCCACCCGAATCGACGCATCGCCGGGGATGCTGGTGCTGCTGCCGCGCAGTGAACGTGACCCTCAAAACGAGAATGCATGTACCTCCCTCCGACTGCTGCTTCTTTCTCGCGCGAAGGGGTGGAGGTGAAACCCCTTCGCACAGCCCCACCCCCATGGATGCTTGGTAGTCGCGGCGACGGATGTGGCTGAGGGGATATGCTGCGTGACGCGTATTGCTACTCTGTGTTTTTTGCTCGTTGGAAGGAAATTTGCACGGGTGAAATTATTCGGGGGGTTGCCTTTGATGGGTGGAAACTTTTTGCTGGAAATTGAGCTGATTTGAGGCGTTTGGCTCTTTAGACTATGGCTACTGGTTTCTTTGATAGTGGGATGAAAGTTGGGTTTACACGTGTGAATTATTCTACGTATCGTATATGAAAAGTCAGTATCGATATTTTTTTATTTAAAAGACATTATTCTTCATATTGGTTTCCAATCAGGTTACATATCAGAATCGAAGTCTGTGAAAGAAAATTCAATAGCAAGTATATGTATATCGACGTCGAATATATTCGTATACCATACTTATTGAAAGTCAATGCGCGATGGAATATTCAAAAGCTCTATCCGTCGAAATGGAAAAAGTGCGAGTAGCAGCTTCCTTCTAAACTTCCATTTTCACCTAACCAGCAAAAACCCTTCATCTCGACACAACAACTAGTCGGGCCTTCCCTCTGTTCATTCGGACGTCGTCTGTCGTTACACGTCCAAATTAATGAACGAACGTCGCAACGGACACTCGTCAGACGGAACCAACAGCAGCAGTGCAGGTGTATATAGCTCGGTACAACTATATAGGGACAGTAGACAGGCAGCCCGGGAACGCAGACCGCGCAACACGCACCGACGTCGCACCGCTGCTGGAGGTTTCGTATGCCAAGGATTTCCGGTTAACGATCGAACGCTGCGGCTGCGTCGCGATGTTACATTGCCAGGGTTCAGAGAGAGAGAACGGATCGAAATTAGCGGGCCTGGAATTCCCTTGTGTAAAAAGGACAGTTGTAGAGAGAGGGAGAGAGGACTACTCTGGGGGAATTATTGATTACGATGATTTATGCTTATTGGATTTGAATTTGGACTGCTGGTTGTCAATTACTTTACTTGAGTTTGCTATACTTTGTCATTTTATCGCAGTTCGAAGAGAAATCAAAATATTAAATAATCGGCAGAATGGCGATTGTATTAGATTTTAATAAATTAAAAAGAAAAAAATATTCCGTTTTCTGTAGAAAGAAACAAATATTATGTAATTCTTATTTAATCTACTAGTTATTAAAGCTTTGCAGAAACATTAAAAGTTGACGTTTTGTGTAAAACTGTGTAAATATACATATAGCTAATTTTACTTTGATATTTTACTTTATCGAACGCATTTGCATTTACTTCAGTTAGCTTAGTGTACATTCAGCCGCTATGAGCTTTCAATTTATAAAATTATTGGCAAAAAGAAAGTTTGTGAAATATTGATGTAATTAATTAATTGTGAATTATTAATTATAATTTTATGAAATATTTAGAATTATAAACGGTCGTATCCGTAAGTTCATGCATATATGGAATTCAGTAAGCCCTGATTTATCAAAAATAATCGCTCCCGTAAAGAGTTATGATTATAAGGTGTAGAAAAAATTCCATTAAACAACACGAGCACTCTGATTTCAAAAAAACAAACTCTTTTTTGCCAATAATTTTATAAATTTAAAGTTCATAGCGGCTGAACACACTAAGCTAACTAAAGTAAATGCAAATGCGTTTCATTTTACATTTATGAAAGTCTTTGCATAGCGTCATAATATGCCAATACAGGTGCTCGCCGTCTACCAAAATTTTATAATCCAAGCAGGTATATAAAAGCCAAAGTCTTTCAGGTCTGAGTCTGTTGTTTAAACCACCTCAGTACCCGTCGGAAGGGTATTCGAAGTAGATTAAAGACTATGAGCAACCAAGTGCATCGTGGATTTCGAAAATTCAGATGAGTACAGCGTCAATATTAAGACGGGTAGGGTAGTTCAAGTAAACTCACTAGAAACGATTAATTTACTCCAAGGTGGTGTTAAACATAATTTAACTTTAACAATATATAACTTTGCAAAACGTTCACAGCAAAAGTTTTCCTTTCTGTTTCTTGCAAGAATTATACTTTGATATTAATAACTTTATTATTAGTAACATCATGTACAAGCTGTACTTCCTTAAATTAGGCTTTTTATTATTTACAATTGTGCAACCCAGAATTAACGCTCAAGATGTAGATCTAACATTCCCAGATGGATTCCTTATTGGAACCGCTTTATCATCATATCAACATGAAGGAGCGTGGAATATTAGTGGTAAGTATTTATCGTTTTTTCTAATTAAAATCTACTACTTTACTAAATTGAAATTTTGTTTTTATATTTCCGCTGACTTTCTTCAGTTATATTCTTCGAAGAAACCTTCACATTACTAAATCTTCTTCATATAAATTAAAATAAATTTAATGTTAAAAAGTTGTTTATAATTTAACGTATTTGTTAAGTTTAAAGTAATATAAAAGAGCTAGCCTTCGGATAGAATGATATATATGTATACAAAAAATAATTTTTACATTGTAGTCGTATATATTTAATAGTTTAACTAATTTTTTTAGTATTGGAGACAAATGTAAAAATCCATTTTTCATTGTTTGACAATTTTAGGTGTATTTTTAATCAGTCACTTAATAATCGTATAATTGCAGATAGGAGCGAAAGTATTTGGGATTATTATACCCATAATAAACCAGATAGCATATTAGATAACTCTAATGCAGATGTAACTTCTGACTTTTACCATAAATATAAAGAAGATATCAAACTTATGAAAGATATCGGGGTGAGCGATTCTTGTTCAATCAAGCGTTATCTTGTTAAAGAGTCATTAATTAATTATCCGCATGAATTTTTCGTAGTTAAAACAATTTCGTTTTTCAATAAGCTGGTCAAGGATTTTCCCATCAGGTCTCATACGTAATCCTGTTAAAAGTGCAGTTCGTTTTTACCATAATATTCTTGATGAACTAGAAAAACAAGAGATTATACCATTTGTGACAATTTATCACTGGGATCATCCACATGTCCTCGAAAAATTTGGTGGGTGGCAAAATGAGAGTATGGCCTTTCTATTTGCAGAATATGCAAGATTTATATACAATGAATTTGGACACAGGGTAAAAGTTTTCACCACAATAAATGAGCCAGATGTATACTGTGATTTTATATATAAAGATGACATCTTTGGGTTAAGAGGTGAATGTTTGCAGTTAATACTTTTATCCTATTGTTAGAAACATTCTTATTGTTTTCTCCAATCATAATAACAAGGAAAGTCCATGACTTTTATGAATTTGACTAAACTACACAAAATGGTTTTAGAAAACAATGGAAAGTAATTTTTTGACTAAAAAAGCTAAAATTACATTTTACTGTAAATACCTATTTAAAAATTATGTCGATAGCCTGCTATGTTACTAGATCTATTTCTGGGTATCTCAACGGATCTTTATTAACAAACTTTAAAATGATTTAGGTAACAATTCGAAAGAGTCCACTAGATATTTATGCCTTCATAATATGCTGAAAGGCCATGCACTGGCTTATCACATATATGATAACGAATTTCGCGACCAACAAAAGGGTCAAATCGGTATCGTTATTTATTGTATATCATATTATAGTAAAAATAAAAACGATGAGGAATTAACTGGCATAGCATATGAATTTAAATGCGGTGAAACTTTGAATCCTATTTATTCAGAGACAGGAGATTACCCTGTTGTCATGAAAAACAAAGTTGCCGAAAAAAGTATTTTGGAAGGATTAACCGAGTCGAAATTGCCATCTTTTACAAAAGAATGGGTTGAATATATAAGGTAATGCATATAACAAATGCTGTGATTCGGCACATAAATATTAATTTGATTATGCATGTTATATCAAATTTCGCAATGCATTTGGGCATTTTTAGAGGCACCGCGGATTATCTAGGACTAAATTACTACACTTCTCGTATTGTTGAACCTTTACCATTGAGCGAACAATCAAATTGGCCAAATGATGAAGGCTTGAAGTATTCATCAGACCCTAAGTGGCCTTCTTCACAAACTAACTGGCTGCAGGTATTTATAAAAGCATTTTTAAAATGCAAAAAGTGGAATTTAAATTTGATAATTTAGTGAGTTTTTGTACAATTTTTCTAGATTGCACCAGAAGGATTGAGTAAATTATTGCGAATAGTTAAAGAAAAATACAACAACCCACCAGTTTATATTCTAGAAAATGGTGTAGGTGATGGAAATGGTATAGATGACGATTTAAGGATAAAATACTTATACTCGCACATGAAGGAAATGTTGGTTGCAATAAAGAAGGATAAGTGTAACGTCAAGGCTTATACAATTTGGAGTTTCTTGGATGGTTTTGAATGGGTAACAGGTTACAAGTAAGTAAACTTGATAACATTTCCTCATGGTTATCTTTGTACGGCAACGTAACAAGCATTTTTTTTTTTTAATTCAGGGCGACATTCGGACTTGTGGAAGTTGACTTTAATGACAAAGACAGGAAACGTACCCCGAAAAAGTCTGTAGCATGGCTTAAATCTGTAATGAAAAGCGGAAAACTTCAACTACCCAATCTATAGACTGATATTATACTCGAATTATAAATGTTTGTAAATATTCACAATAACATTAATGAATCAAAAACAATCTATACCTCTCGATTTCCATCAAGTTCCGCCGCAAAATAAAACCAACTCTATTTTTCTAAACGATCCTCCCACCGCCTGTACGAACGATTAAATCGAGTCAATCAAACTTTAATCGCTCAGGCTTTTATAATACAAAAGCCTGAGTCGTCGTTGCTTTGCGCTCGCGGGTCATCTCTCTCTCTCTTTCTGGCTGCCTCGAAGCCATCCCCTCGCGGTGGTTTCGCTCGGTTTACGACGCAGACCGTCGTCAGTCTGGCCGGTATTATAGGTATACGTTATACGAGCTGTGCTATATATTCCCGAGCAGCAGCCGTCTGGGCTTTCTCTCTGGAAATCCTGCTGTGGTATATACAGGTATACGAAGGCTGCATGGCTCACTGGCGCTCGTGGGGATGTTTCTAGGTGCTACTCTATGTTTTTGTTTTTATACTTTACTCTGTATAGAACTTCGGTTTGATTTTTCATTCTCTTTTCTTATCGTTTGTTGTAGATTTTTTTTTAAATATTCTGAAAAAATTTGTGTCACATAATAAGTTTGAAATAAAGCTTCGATATGCACAAAAATCTGCATCGACGCCGAAAACACGAGGCAGACTACTGCAGCCATAGCAAAGAGGGGACTCGCTTTATTCACGTTCCTCACCCCTTGGCACGAGGCTTGGCTGGCGAGACGAAAAAGTTGAGGCAGGTTACGGCTGCAATTGCGTTAGGTCACGGTGTTGTATATATTAAATACCGAATCTTCAACGTCTTTTTTTCCTAGTCCTTACATTATACGAGAATGAATAAGGAATTTTAACGATCTACACGCGAGTAACACACCAACTTCTGCTTCCAAATCCACAGTCGCAAGATACTTCGAGATTCTCAATCATATAGTCGAAACACGCAAGAAACTATGCAAGTCCACATCCAACTATCTCGAGCGATAATACACATACACAGCAGAAGAACGAAGCTCGAAGTTCACGTTCAAGCTCGCTCGCTTCCCCCTCTGATACCAAAACACTCGAGTGTCAACGACCCCCAGTGTCACAAGTATATATATATATATACACGTCTATACACACAAGGACTACCTCCCGCTAAGGAATTCCCATCCGATATCGAGCGCTGGCAACAACACATCTTTTCTCGCATAACACACCATAACATCCTGCAACGACGGGATGTATAGGTATATATATCTATATATGCTACTATAGGCTGGTGTGTAGTATTATAGGGCTGGGTCAGTGTCGCCTGGCAACCCGTGCGCGGTGCTCCCTTCGCGCTCTTTTTCCCTTTTAATCAATGCGCCATTGTGAGCACTGGGCGTTTCGATTGTTTGCGCCGAGTTCTCGCAAAAAGGGTTGCGATGGAGGGAGAGAGAGAGAGAGAGGATGATAGTCGGATCGCGGAATTTTGATGTGTTGAGTGGCGAGAGAGACGGGTTTTTTTTGGGGGGTGTACCTGTTGGTTTGATCGTATGAATTTTTAAATGGCTGATGTGGTTGATAGTTGTGTGAAAAAAGTGTGTAATGTAGCAAGAGGACAAACTCATGCCCTTAAATCAACGAGCACTTTGACGCTAGGCTTTTTATGGCCCTTATCTGTTCCCCCCTTTTCGCTCGGCACAGCGATAATGTTTCCAGCATTTAAGCCGCCTTATCTCACGGAGAAGCATTTAATATACCGCTTTTGATGGAGCGTTTATTGCGGAAAGAAGCTAAATTTATCGTACCTCGAGCTTTGGAAAATGAAATATTACGAAGTTTCAGAAAAGTTATCTGTGCCTTTTGAATACAGTAGTTTCGAAAAGTGACTCGATAACAAGAAATACGTCTCGCCAAACTCTGACTCTATCCACTTCCATTAACCAACAATCTACACAACAGCAATTAACTAATTTCCTCATCCCCGCAGTAACCCCCGCGAAATCTAAAAGCCAAATCGACCTCATCCCCACCAAATCCTCTTGTAATACGCGTCGCGTGTAGCTCTCAATTCGCGCGTCTGTAGTTCGCCGCTCTCTCGACAGTATATACATATATACACATCACACTTGCGCGTGGGCCGATGTGCACAGGAATTGGGTTAAGCTGTCGAGGCTATTATGACAGGATGTGATTTGGTCTCTCTCTTTCTCTCCTTCTCTTCCTACAGGCTCTTTTCTTAACCGTCAATTTCTGCGGAGCTAGGCTCACGCCATCACGCACGCACGCAGTCACGGATGTATACATATATATTGTACATAGAGACGTTCGTGCTCTGTATGGATTTTTTTTTCTTTTCTTTTTAGAGCTGATTGCTTTGTCGGCGAGAAACACGTGCGAAAAAGGGGAGCTTGTTATTGTTATTATTAGCGAATTAGTGTGTGTGAGTGTATTATATGGCTGATGGTCGAGTGAGATGTTAAAAAGGGGGAGGTGAGAGGGTTGACCTGATTTGGAGCGTGTTGAGCAGGATATTTTGACGTTGGAGGTATAATGGCTTGTGTAAGTTTGGTTTTTGCATGTGGCACACTATAAGTGAGAGAGAAAATCGAACAATCATTTTCATCTTTTAAAATTCACTATAATTACATAATAATACTCAAACTTGTTGAAATTCCCGTAAAAAATCGAAAACAATAATAAACCGTAACTCCAGTATATTTCTAAGCGTCAAACCTCCGAGCACAGCATCGAAAATCCCGATGACCACAGACTAATGATAAATTTTCATCGTCTAGCACGCGCGTTCACCGCAAGCGTTCTATACACACATGTATACACTAGCTTCGACGTGTTTACAGTGGCGTTATCGTGAATCGATGTGTCGCGCGCGTTCTGCAGCTGGCTGCTTTTTTCCCTCCGACTCCGGAATCGTGATGACTATTATTAGTGCGTCAACAGATAAAAATGGTCTGCCGCAGCAGCAGCAGCCGCCGCTTTGAAAAAGTTTAAATGCGGTTAAAGCAGAGGGAGAAGGAAAGCAACTATCGATATCTGTCTTTGCTCGAGAGATGCGAGATAAGTAAGAGCATCATTATAGCTGTTGTTGTATAGCATATATTTTGGATTCTTTAATGATTGAATATTTTCTTTAATAATTTCACGAAAAAGCCAAATATTTTTCACGTGTTTCCTCCCAAAGAACAGAGAGCGCAAGCTCTCCTCTGGAAAATTCCAATTATATAAACAGGAAAGCGTACATACCTATATGTGTATACGACGCGCGAGTATAGTCCGCAATTTGAAAATGGCCTAAACAAGAACGAGAGAAAGTCACGTGCCGGCGATTAGCGAGGACGGCTCTATACCTATATATATATATACACTACTGCGCAGCATTGGCTCTCCTATTTCCATGTGCGCACTTCTGCCGTAGCGTAATTTATGCGCGTGTGTGTACATATATAGCCAACGCCGCCAGCAGCACTCGAAAACTAAAGGACTCTAGAAGTAGCCTAGTTTCGCTTTAAATTATGAAAATTGACGGGAGTGGGAAAATTTGAAGTGCGCGTTTGCGATTACTCGATGAAAAAAAGTTTGTTTGATGCTATGTATGGTTTTGAGGTGCGAATGTTTATTCTTGATGATATAGATTTTAGCTTCCTGAATAAACTCTATTTTTATGCTTTATCCATACAAGAAATCCGATAAAAAGGGTGTATGAAAATAGACTCTCGGAGGTACTCGACGTATATATAGTAGTATAGCTTCGTTATATTTCTTCCATTCAGCTGAAGAAATGTTATTTTCGCTCTGCCGTATATATTATGAGGTATGATCGATAGACTTCCCTTGAGTAATTCCGGACATAAAGCATTGACAAGCATTCCTCGCAAGTTCTAATTTCTCTGTAATAAAAAATTGATCTATTTTTAATTTCGAGGAATCACAATAGGCAAGAACAACGAACGCGGACACCACATTGTAAGGTCAATGTATTATTACACAACACACGCGCCAACGAGTATTTTTTTAATCTAAATTACGCTTGCTCTCGCTTTCGAGATAACGCACCGACGATTACGCGTTTCCTCGAGTCACCAGCGGTGAATCGACTTTTTTCTAAATTATTATAAGCTTTCTTCTAAAATATAACTTTCGAAATTCAATCAATTACACTCGAAAAAATAACAATCTCATTACCATTTTCCTACACCACCACAACACCTAATCCTTTTACATAATACATCTCTCCTGCAACGTTAATACCCCCCAAGAAATCGCACAAAACACAACAAGTCCCAAACCACAATCCTCAAAAATCCTTCCTCTCTATACCACATCATCTCGCCCACATACACACAAGCTCTCGCATCCCCGAAAATCAAGTCATCCTCTATCTCTTATCAGCTTAAGAAGAAGAGCATCACATCCCGCGCGACAGGAATTTACAATGCGAAGAAAGTCCGCAGACACACTCTTATACGAGTCGAGTAGATTAAATTCGAAACCGCCGCTGCAGCAGCTCGCATTTGTGTTTTCTGCAGTTTGGAGCAACGCCGCACGCTCTCAGTAGTAGTAGTAGTAGTGCTGCTGCACACATAGAGAGAAGAGCAGCAGCAGTAGCGCCAGCAGCAGCAGCAGCAGCGCGGGGTCAACGACCCGTCTATGCTTCGTCTCTCTCTCTCTCTCGCTCGCGTATAACCAACACCCCGATGCCATACACCACTACCAGATGGAGTGTTCCCTCTCTCATTCACATTCTGTCGGTCTCTCTTGCTTCCTAGTTCTCTATACTTTATTTCGCTCTCTCTCTCTCTCTCGCATATTCCGTCTGGCGCGCTCGCGTTCCATTGTGTGCGAGTACACCCGCCGCGTTGCAGCTCTCTCTCTCTCTCTTGGAGGAGAGAAACCTAGCCGAACCTAGGCTAGACACGAGAGAGAATCCCCGCTGGTAATTCGTGTTATATGGAGGTGCTATGATGGGGAGCCTTTTTTTTTTGGCTGTTGCTCTTGTTATGTACGTGCGGTTTTATATACGATATGCGGGCGTTGATGCTTGTGATATAGGTGCTGCTTGAATTTTTGCTTTCGAGCGGTGAGTGTCAAGGCCAGAACATTTTGAAATAAAATTTTACCCTCGACGCACGCACTTCGACAATAAAACGAGAAAAATAAATAGCCCAACGACATAATAATCAGCTCGTAAATTGCTGCAAGCTCTCAACGGATGGTTACGTCACGCCCTCTCTCACCCCCTCAAAGCAACTGCTTCTCCTCGTAGCCATGATATATAGAATCTCTCCTATTTTTAAATCACCCCCGAGAAGAAGATGAAGCTCGCTGTATATACCGAATCGAAGAAAGATTAAAAATAGCCGCCGAAGAAAATCAATTCCCCACTATACTCGGCGCGCTCGAACGAAAAAAGCTTTCGGCAGTCGCGCGCGCGCGCGCGCACGTGTGTAGAGAGAATCATCTCTCTCTCTTTCCCTTCCTTCCTCGAAGTAGGGGGTAGAGAGAGAGAACTCGCGACGGCGCATGAATGTGTGCGTGGGTGGAGGGGATAGTGGGTGGGCGCTCGCTCGTTTTCACGGTCAAGCATATTGATTTTCCGAGAGAGCGTCTGCGGGGGCGCGCCAGCGGCGGAAGGAAGAGGAAAGAAGAAGAGCGCTCTCTGTCGGCTCTTGGAGTGCATCCAAAGGGCGTTGAACCCGTAAGGCCGCCCGCCAGATAGCGAGCTTTTCTGGCAGGCTCTCTCTCTCTCTCTCTCTCGAGCTCCAGCGTGTTATATAGTGGCTTGTATTATGGAGCGCGGGGCGCCGTATAATGCGATAATTGTTGAATCCTCGCGAGAGAGGCGCCGGCTGCTGTGTGTATGTGTATACGGCTGGATATTGGAGAGGATGGGGTTTGTTGGGAGACAAATTTTTTTGGGCGGTTATTGCGTTGGTGGTTTGTGAGATGATTGCGTTGAGCCAAAGTTTAATGTTACTAGAATTATACAAGCCAGCGTTTCGAAATCCATCGAAATTGGCCAAACCACTCATGTCGAGAGAAGATAGAGATGCAAATCCCCGAAGCACTTCTAATTAGACACACCATTCGATCAGCGCAGCTCTCACGAATTACATCTTCCACGTATGCTCAGCCTGTGAAGCTCCTTCTCGCGCACATGGATCAGTACGACCACAAGCTATACGACTGTACAAACTGTCGGTAGCAGCAGTTCTCGAGTGAACATCGCGAACAGAGAAATTCGAGCTTGCATTATAGGACTACTGTGACGATGCTACGGGCATAGAGATTTCCGATTAGCTTTGCCTGGGATGAGCTTTTCCACGCAACCGAGTCGAGCTGTTCCTCGAGAAGACGAGGATCGATAGAGCTTGACGACGATCGCGAGAATTTCCTATACCGATAGAGAGACATTAAAAATATCCAACCCCTCGCAATAAAACGTACAACAAATTTCCCTCGTATCCCCGTGTGTTCGGAAAAAAGGGAAAATCCCATAGAAACTTCTGACAAACGACGTAGGCATACTGTCTCCCCCTTCTCTGACAAAAGAAGCACGTGCTCGAGCGTATACTCCATTTGGAGTTCAGCTGTGTCCTTCTCCCTCGAAATCTCCTTTTGCCAATGTTCTCGCCCTTGGATAGGCTTTTCTACGCCTGCAGTCCCTCGAGAGATATCTCGCGCGCACGAAAACAAACCAAGACGCCCGAAGAGAATGAGGAAGAGAGATCAAAAGAGAGCCGTGTGTATGTGTGCAGAGAGAGAGGAGAGATGAGCCTGGTGCGGCTGGTGTTTATCGAGTTTAGGCTTTGAGCTGAGTGAAAGTACACTATCGACGTCCTTTTTGCGAGCTATACTAGCTGTGATAGAGCCAAGGGGTATATTGATTAGAGTGTGTAGGCACGGGCTATTTTGAATTTCGGATCGTAAGAGAGCTTGCGAGAGCTTTGTGTGCTTTTATGCTTTGGGGGATTGATCGGAGAAGGGTGTGGAGTGTGTATAGAAGTGTTTTGAGATTAGCTCGCCAAGTTAAAATCCGTCAATTCATTTTTCAGAAGAGAACAGCATAAAAGCCATGAAAAATCAACTAGAGCTTGAAAAATACGTTGGACAGTAAGCAAAAAGCTCGAAGATCCATCAAGAAAAATGCAGCATCGCGAGTATCGAGCCGGCTAAGAAAAAGACGCGAGAGAGATACATACACAGAGAGAAAGACGTGTGTATAAGACGAACGATCGTTCGCTATAGAGTAAGTATAAGAAAGAGAGAAGGGTCGGAGGGACGCATGTGCTGTGCTGCGCGAGTAACAACGATGTATTTCGGTGCAGCGCTCGGCATGCACCGCGCTCGAGGTCAATGCCCGTCCTTACTCCCGACCCAAGGAACAAGAGACAGAGACAGAGCATATTCTCTTTCGCGCGCATGCGCACTTCTACTACATATATATATGTATATATATAACACACAGGGTGGAAGGGAGTTGGAGGGGAGTATGATACCGCGCGGCGTAAATGGGGAAAAAATGAACAAACACATCACATCGAGGAAGAGAGTTTCTTTCGCAGAGAGAATGAGGGAGATCATCTGCTTTAAAGCTTGTACTACTACGTCATCGAGGATGCAGTCATCGATTAACATGTGAATCGAAAGGGGTTGCCACCGGGGTCATCTGATTCTATACAGAGCTTTCAGACATGCATGTATGCGCTTTTTTTTGCAGTTCGAGTTTGAGGATTTTCTTTGGCTCTACGTTATGTGGCTGAATTATGTATGGGCGGTGAAAAATATTTTTTCTTTTTTTTTTGTTGTGGTATTCTTTGGTGGAGTGGTGTGTGTATTTATATGGATGTGGGGTAAGCGGATTCCGGGTGTCTGTATGAGGATATTATATTCGCTATTGTGATGAGCGAATGTTCGATAATTGGATGGTTTGTATTATGCTAACGTAGGTATGTATGTACTCACGATAATGGGGAGAAGAGAATTTGAGTCATCTTTACTGTTCGACTTACCTGAAAGCAGAAAAGAAATTTACATTAATTTTACATGATTTATTTTAATGAATACTTTTTATGATCTAACATTTATTCTCATATATTTAATTTTCATAATCTTTATACATGATTCAATCCTTTCAAAAATACACCAGCATACGAGTCTCTCATTAATTTTCAAAAAGCTCAACCCCAAATCTCATCAACCCTCAATAAAGGATAAAAAAAAAGAAGAAACAAATCTCACACAGCACGCAATTATTATCGTGACAAACATGCAACACGAGCCAAGAAGAACTCATACACGAGCCTCGAGAGTACAAAGACATCAGTAGGCTGCAGAGAGAGAAGAAGAGGAGGAAAAAGAGAAGCGCGCAAGAGAATCGCGGTAATGCCGGCGTATGATCCGTTGCTGGAGTGTGTGTAATGCTCAGTGGTGAAGTAATCCGCCGGCAATGACCGGAATGAAAAAGAAAAGAGGGAGAGCGGATGCGTAAGTGTCGCGTGTGTATGTGCTGCCCCTACTCTTATGCTCTCTTAAGAGAGAGAGAGAGAAAAAGATGCAAATGCTTTCCTCCTCCTCCTTATTTCCGTCGTTTATTAATTGTGAGCTGCTGCTGCTGCGAGTATTTTTATGCGCTGCTGCTTTATTTTAAAATCGAGGAATGGAATTCGTTTAGTCGTCGTATATATACGTAATTTACTAAAGTTCGGTGATATACATACAGTAAAATTCGATATGGAGATGAAGAGCTGTGGTAGGTAATATGGAAGGTACACACACACATCCATTATATGATATGGCTTTACATGAAAATTACAAGGTGAACGACACGTGTTATTACAAGCTTTGACGATATTATTATTGACTTTCCGTGAATTCATAACGTATAAAGACTACTGCATCACGAGCATAAATTGTTGACGTATACACAACAAACAATTTTAATTACTCGCGGAATGAAACTTGTATAATAAAAGAGTAAGAGAGAAAATCGAGTTCTAAAGAAACGCAAATGAAGAATGCAGGAGAGAGTGAAAGATCGCGAGAAACAATGATCGAGCAACAGAACCCCCTGAAACGTTCGCGTTCAAAGGATTAAAGGAGTAAAGTCCGAGGGGCTTTAGAAAAGAGGAAAGAAGAAAAAAAATTTGCAAACGTTGCAGTGTGATTCGAATCGCGTCATAAAGTATATGAATATACACCCGCTGTTGCTAAATATACATTACGTTTTATGATTATAGCCTAAGCGTGTGATAGATCTAAGAATATATTTAAAAAAATATATATTTCTATAGAAAGCATTGAATATTGATTGCTCACAGTTAAACATCTTTTATTCCATCGAGAATATAATATTATTATATATCAAAGCGAATATAATGACGGTCGTATTTCGGCAAGCAATATAACGCCGTCTAAACAAACAGTTCCTCTCGTCACGGCTGTGAGCTCGAAATTTGCGCAGTCGATCGTTAAATTTCGCGGCTCTCGGCGTCAACGAGCTCGTCGAGAGAAAGAAGGCGAATCTCGCGCGTAAATTTAGGCATCTATATACTCGACAAAAATACGGAATATTCGTATATATCTATATAACGCGAAAGCTGTAAGGTTGTTAGCAGCTACTGGCGTTAAGGGCCTATACTTCCGATGAGATTTTTTAGGCTGAGCCTTTGACGTGTCGTTGAACTTGCTGCATCGCGTCTGGCTGATTCGGTTGGAATGAAAGCTTCTTTTATATACACATATACAAGTAGAAAATATCGACTTAAGTCGGACTTCACCCATTAGATATATAATATTAAAATATAAGTAGGTACAAAACGCCCAAAAGCACGCAAGCTCACCAACACCCCCCATTCAATATAACTTTCCTATCCTACAATCGCCGAAAGCTTCGCGAGCTTGCGGCCCAGCGATCAATCCAGTAGCACAAACTATCTAAATCAGCAGAAAGCCCAACACTTGGAAGCATCAGCACAGTAACATCGTGTCATTGCCCTCTCCGCGTCGTCGTTTGCGGCTGTGTAAAGAAACCGGCGAACTGCAATTATTGCGATTGTCGCTCGCCGCAGTATACGTGTATGTATTGGCCGGGTCTAGCTCGCGCCGGTAATGAAGCGGTACCACTTGAAGCACATAATATACAGAAGCTTAGGGTTCACTATACTGCTTAGCAGTCGATCATGTGTGACGTTTGCTTTGAAAATTTTAACAAAAACAAAGATACACCTGTCACACACAACTGTATATAGAAAGCGAGAGATAAGCGCCACAGTAAAAAAGGGCAGCACTGACCCTGCCACACAAACCGCAGCTCGAGAGCGCGTTCGCATAAATTAACCACCGGCTACTCGTGTCTTTCTCTCGCACACGCACTCTCATGTTATATATCTCTGGCCACATAGAGGTCTAGTGAAAGTTGGGCTACTCGCGGAGGTCGGGCTTTTCTTTTTTTTTGCGCAGCTGTGCGGTATATATACCTATAGATACACGTGGAGATGGCGACGCGTAGATTCGTGTTGTATAACCTGCAGAACTGCTCTAGATGGTTCGCTTCTTTGCTGTGCGATTTTTTTGTTTGTTTGCTTGCTTGCTTGCGGTGTGGTATATAGAGGAACGTGATTCGTGCGGGACTTTGAGGAAGTCGGGGATTAGGTAACGTTGCTTGTTTTTCTTTGCCGATAAGCAGTGCCGCGCGGCTGTTGGAAAATATGATTTTTATGGGTTAGTCTGGTTTATATACAGTGTATGTGTATGTATGGAATATTGATTGACTCTCTAATCATTGTATTTTAATTAAATCTATTTATATTAAAACTATTCGGATAACGCAGCCATAATAAAAAAGTTGCTCGAATAAGTGTCGATAATAAAAACCGAAGTTGCCTGTATAACACCGAGAGTTCAATTTTGCATTAGATAAAGTCATTGCCAGTCGAAATGTATATAGACGGAGAGTTGGAAGCCAGCGCTGAAATTGATCTATCCAGTCATATAGATGTGATTGGCTCACTCCTACGGAGATCACGAAGATCGTGACGCGGAAGTTGCTCTGTACAATTTCTCGCTCTTTCTCTGTTTCACTCTCTCTATCTATTATTTCTATCTTCCCTTTTTATAGCCGCGTCATCGCGCGCTTTTGTTGTATATTCCACTTTTGCGAGTTTCGAAATCTGGGATTTTAAAATTAAACTTTTCCACTCCTCGAATGCTAAAATCGGATGCACAATTAAACCGAGTCTCGAAATGGTAAATTTAGAGTATATTTTTTAGAATTCTATAACGATATTGTATATTTAAATTTTATTTTTGAATTTATAAAACCTGCAACGATATTTTTACTTTATCAAATAATAAAATACGTATATCCAGATCGCACTATAATACATCATTCCAATTTTATCTCCCACAAAAGAAAAAAAAATACTAATTAAATTCCCCCCACAAGATAAAGCACATTCTCCTCTTGCATAACCGGCAACAACAATCACTCGAGACTGTATATATACGTATAGACGTTCTCAAGCTGTGCATCTTTTCCGTAAACACAAGCGATTCCACCGCAAAACTCTACTGCCGCAATCCTTTGAATCAATCATCCTATAGACCGCACGAAGCAGTGCCGACAAAGACGAAGCCGATTTTGGACGCAGCTATATAACACAGAGGGAGAGAGAGAGATGAGAGAAAAGACCACAGGCGACCAATTACATCCAGTCCAGGAAGAACAACGTTGTTGCGGCTCCCCCTGGAGTCGATATGTGGATATATATAATACTTTCACCGGTGACCCAGTCGGGTTGGATTTTCTAAAATTGTCTGCAACATTCTTGATTGACACGTTTTCTGCATTGAATATTGATGTGTGATTGGATTCGAAGGTGTCGACGTTATACGCGAGCTGTCGATTATTACTTTTTCTCGAGAATAACGAGCTTAATTTATTCTTCAAGCATATAGAGACACGAAAGCAGCAACTAACTCGAACTCGCTTATCACCACCGGCCGATTTTCTCAAGCGCCTCGCATAAAAGCTCTCACTCTAGTATATGCATCGCTATCGTGCATATGTGTGTAGAAAGAAAGGCTCGAGCAAAAAAAAAAAGAGTCAGCGCAGGTCAGTAACCAGGTCATTCTCGCTCCCACCATGACTACCGCCATTAGCACCCCCTGACGTCGGCTTTGTCACGTGACCCGCGTTGATGATGCAACCGAGTATATAATAGCGCATAGAGTCGTGCCGCGGAAAAAGTGCATCGTCCAGTAGCGACGGCTGCGATCGAAATAGAACGTTTCCGCCTTCAACCTGTGTTATATACTCTCTTTCTCTGATGTGTATTGAAGTCGACTGATTATTTTCTACGAATTTTTGAATGATCGATCATTGGCGCGAAAATGAGTGATCGCCGTTTGCTAATTTTATAAATATGTGGAATAAGGTATGTAATGTAAGAAGTTATGTGTATGCGAGTTTCGAAAGGCACTTTTCATTAGCTCAAGTGCGTCAACAAAATTCCTGGGATTCCGGCAATTTCGCGAACGATCTAACAAGCTATATACTCTCATATATGAATGTCATGTATTAGAACGATAATTATATGCACAGCAGAGCGCAGCTGTTTCATATATAGTTGCATAAGCCTTGATGAAATGTATATAGCGTAGAAGAAAAATACACTTGGCTAGTTCAAAGCAGGACTTTGAACTTTCTCACTTGTCTATGCACACACAGCTATTGCACAATAATTCTCATTACCGAAACTCGAAAGTATATCTACAAGATACGAGTGAATCGAAGCATCGCTGTGGCGCATTGTCTCTGAAATATATACACAACCGTCGAGATTGATTCCTATATATAGCTCTCATTTCGTTTGCCGACTTATATATAAACACACACACACACATACACACCAAGGTTTAGGTTACACGGAGTAGGTGTAGGTATATGTATACTAGCCAACAGAGCGACGTATTACTCGAGTCGGAAACAGGAAGTCAAACAAGGCGGTTGAATGGGAAGGAGCGGCTTTTTTTTCTCTTCTGGGTTGGGTATATAAGGAGGAAGGAAGCCGGACTACGCTGTTGATTGTAATTGATGTATGTGTATGTGTACTTTGAAAGAGCCGCTTTTTATCGTTACAAGCTGTATACTGTATATATAATATATATTTGCTATATAGATGTCTATAATACGATGGTTTTTGATTAAATTAAAAATACATTTCCTGCGTAGCGACGGGCCATCCGCAAATCCTCGTTCATCCGTTTACAAATCTCTGCGGCTGTCGCTCTCTTCCGACTTTTTTCTGAGACACACACACATACACGCGAGTGTGTATTTTTACGCCCGAGTCATCGCTCCCACGCCCGGTATTTTTACTACTGCAGTAGTCGAAGATATGTAACGACGTCTGACGTTTATACATGTGTGAGTGTGTGTGCGTTGGGGGAGGCGAGTTATGAGAGTGTATAGGGACGTAAAAAGAGGAGAGTAATTAAGCGGAATGACAGCGTGAGGTTAAGAAGAAGAAAGCTGTTTTTATTTGGTGTATTGTTTCTTTTTGTTAATTTTTTTTCCACACAGGTTCGAACGTTCAACATTATAACGTTTACACCTACGCTATCAGACTACAGACTCCTAAATAAGTAAGACGAAAAATTTTTCAGCCAAATGCAGAAAAATAAAAACAACGAGGAAAGTTGCAGGAAATATTCTCGCCATCTCTCTCATCATCCACACGGGAAAGAGAAAGAACTAAAAGAAGCTGAGAACCAAGTTAAAAGAGTGCGGGAGAGATAGATAGAAGTGCCGTGTGCCGAGAGAGAAAGAAAAAACGAAACGTCGCAAAGGAGAGGAAGAATGAAAAAAAGTTGGAAAGACGGGAGAGTATCTTAGTCGACGTGGAGGCGTCTAGTCTCGCTAAAGATCCCGCATTAATTCTGGCACTTCGAGGCGGCCGCGAGAGATCGTTTGAATTCCTCGCGACTTTCGAATCGTCGCATCAGGGAATTGAGCGGGAATTAAGTTCCTTCAGGCTCTTATTGTTCTTTTTCAGATAGAGATGAATGGCTCGGAGTAACTTTTGTGATTTTTCGAGAGGCTGAAATTCTGAATGTTTATTAAGAAAAGCCGTTCAATTTGTATATAATTTCATGAATCCTAATGTTCACAGTTAATAACTAAAATTCACTCAAAAAATCTCATCAGAAAAGTATTAGGTACATCCTATATTAAAACCGTCAACGCCCATGGCTGGGAACACGCACTTGACCTCTAAAGATCCCCCCAAAACTCTCTCGCATTTTCACGGCTAATAACAAGGCTCCCGGTCTTCTCGTTCATTCTCTCTCTCCCTCCTCTACAGAAAAAACAGTTCACACATGTTCGCCGCCAACGTCACTCCTCACTTAAGAAACGAAAATGAATCAAAGCCCCTCTCTTTCGCTCGTAAAGTGCCGAATTAACTGGAAACTCAATGGCACCGCGAGCTTTTCTCTGCAGCCGAGGGGAAAAAAAAAATTGTGAGAGAACCGAGTAAATTATTGGGATCAAAGGCGAGAGTTGTCAGAAGCCAGAGCGTCGCGATTTTTTGTTTGTCTTTCCAACGGGTGCGTTGAACCGGTATATAGAGTTCGTCGACGCTTTTTTAACGCGTCGTAATCGATGAATCACACTTTTAACAAAGCTCGTATACGTGATTTTTCGAATTCCTGTGTCATCCAACTATTTTACCAGAAAAATTCATGGGTTTTATATTCCAGGATATGATATAGCCGTGTCGTATTTTTAACTGTTTAATTTCCCAGCAGCATCGAACTTGTGATAAAAATGTGGCCTGAACTTGAGATACCGTATCTCTTACTATAACAAGGGGGAACACCGCACGCACGAAACAATATCGTTCGAAAGTTCAAAAACCTTTGAATTCCTAGTTGAAATAAAATCGTGTCGTTCTATTATTATCGCGCCTATCCTTTGCTCAACGCACACTTCCGCTTGTATATTTTTTTGTTCATATACAAACACATCGTATGTGTATACTCGTGCATTTCGGGGATATAAGCGTAGTGTATAATAACGGTCCCGTTCTCGCAGCGATAAGAGGTTTTTCACCTGGGCCCCGAGAGATAAGCCCTAATACTGGACGAAAAAAGAGAGACGAGAGATTTGGTGAGTTATGTATATTAGAGGACGGGACACGCAGGGAATTAGTAATTTTGACGAGCTGCAGGTGTATGTTAATTCGCGGTAAGGTTATGCGATGGTTATATTAGACAATTTAACGCCTTGAATATAATTCGTTAAAGTATAGGTTACGCGTTACGTAAAAAAATATTCACGCGTGTCGCGCAATTAACCAAATTCGCGTTTCGCAGAAAAGTAGCTTATCCACAATTTCCCATTGCCATATTCTTCACTACACATACAATTACCATAAAAACTCCGGCTACACCCTTACATAACAGCACTTACGTAACAGCTTCTTTCTCGCTCTCTCTCTCTCTCTCTCTCTCTCTCTCTCGCTCGAAAACGTCCGATATATAATCCCACCTTCCAGAATTAATCTTTCTCACTGCACGCATCGTTGCAGTGTAGCCTCGAAACTCATCCTTCCCCTTTGAAAAATCCGGAAAAGGTTTGCAGAGGAGGAGGAGGAGGAGAAGGAAGGGAGGGAGGTAGTCGAGAGTGCATCGTCCTCGAGGAGAAAGTGAGTTGCGACAGAACACAGAGACTATGCTGGATCAAAGCCGCCTGGTGCAACCTGCGCGCGGATCTGTTTTCGCACAGAGAGTTATAGGTGCGTTTCGTAACAGCTTGGATAGATAGGTAGGTATAGGTGGGTTATATGTAAGTGCTGTTATAGCTGGGGAGTAGTTGACGCTGGAGTGTTTCCTGTATATCGGTACTTCCTAAACCTGGAGTTTTGTGTGTGTGTGTGTGTGTGTGTGTGTGTGTGTGTGTGTGTTTGACTTGTGTTTTATTCCGAATAATGAAATGATTTTTTGTATTTTGAAGCTACGTTACTTATCTTATTTGATTTTTGTATACGCTTTATTCAAGAGTTACGACAAGTAGACTTATTATAATAATAACAAATATTAATTTTAGATAAAGAAATCGATCGAATCACTTTGAAGAGATACATTAAAAAATGGGCGTCTAAAAAGTTGCTAGTTTGTATTAAAAACAAAATTTAATACAAATACGACATTTGACTCTGTTTTTGAGAAATGAAGCTATACGTAAGAAGAAATAGCTTACAGCAATACAGCAGTCACTGTAATAAGTAACAATAATATAAGGAATAAGCATACGAAAAAAGTATGATAAATGAATAATCCACTATATCTACCTCCTCAAAAGAAAATCTATCCTCCATCAACAAACTATCCCCACACACTGTAGCAGGAACGACAGTGCAGTGGCCGATTACACAAGATGCCCAAGAGGAAAACGCAGCTTTTCCCGGGCGCGTTTCTCACAGCCGTTCGCGCGAGAAGGCAAACGACTGCCCTTCACCTCCCGAGGAGCCAAGTTCTCAACGCGCCGCCGCAGCCGACCGAACAAAAGGATAATGCAATATTCGCGGAGAGGCCGACTCGCGGCGTAGAATAGCTATGAATCCCGTCTTATAATTACACCGCGAAAATTCACTAGACGCCGTTCACCTGTTATGATAGATATATATGGTACAACAAGCATTCGCCATGTGTATAGGTTTTCGACTGATATATTCTAAAATTAATGAGGAAAAACCATTTTTCAATAGATAAGAAACTTATGGATATAGACTCGATGGTAAAAATGCCATAAGGATGTTAGTGATAATTTCGGCTACTGTTCGACATTAAAATTCCGAGTTTACGTTTTAAAACGTAGTTACGCGTATAGATCTAAACAGTGTTATATAAGCAGTACGACGGCGACGGTATATTATAAGCGAACTGCAGTAAATGGTCAGTTAAAGCCATTAAAATCACGTAAGACTTTATTTGCTCAAATGGAAGGTTATAAAATTAGTATATAGGATATATCACTCGATACTTCACAAAACTTCTTTAACCAGGATCTTTTTAAATTTTCAAACATACACACACACACACACACACACACACACACACACACACGGCTAATAAATAAATCAATCAAAAGCGAACCGCTCGAATTTTTCAATCTCTCCGCACTAAAACCGCGAGCCTTATCACATCACCTCGACTCTCTAGTGTATATGTATATACAATTGTAGACGGCTGGAAACGAGTGCAACGTTTTACAGCCCCGGCGCGATACACCTTCCCTCCGTCGTCGGCCAGTATCGCACCTGTAACCCAGTTAATTTTAATAGCTCGTAAAAAAGGCAAAAGAGAGTATAGCACTGCATTGTGTTGCACCGGCGATTCGAGCTGGTGATATCGGACCTTTTTCCTTGTGGGATATATAGAGAAAGAGAGAACAGCGTATATAAGGCCGTCCATCAATTATTATTATTATCGAAGATCTACGATAAACTTGTGCGTATATGTGTGTGTGACAATTATTGGTGAGAAAAGTAAACTGGTTGATGAGATACTTTCACACTAGGTAGGTGTTTATGATGGAAAAGCTTGTTTCTTATACGCCAGTGGTGATAATGTTTTTAATCGAAGAACAATAGCGAGAGTATTATCGGACGAGATAAATTAAAGAATAAAACCAAAGTGTATAACCTTGCGAGGAAAACCGAAGCTGTGTATATAAAAAGAAAAAAACGTCGATAGCGGAAATTCTCATAGATCGCATTGTCGGTTCGGGAGCCCGAGAGATACGAGCCGACGTGTCATGGTCGATAAAACAATAAACATATCCCGACGTATATACACCTAGAGAGAGAGAACTCCCTTTCGTCTCTTGAGAGATAGATATATAGGTGTTACATATACAGTAATGGTCCAAGTCGTTATTTTCCCATGACTGATTTGCAAGAACCAAACAATGCACTATGTGTGCGAGGCAAAGAGAATATGAGATGAGACGTTAAGGCCACGAACGTTCGCACGCGCAGGTGTTGAATTTTTCCGATGAGTTAATTGGATTATTGTTCGCGTATATTATTTTCTGGAATTAATATCGCTATAATACTTTTCTTTGTCAGTGCGAATGACCGTTCGATCCGCGAGAAATAAAGCTTTCCGAAATTAGCTTCTAAATGCGTTTTACGAGCGCAAACATTTCTGATACAGACAAATATACAAGTGCCCCGCGTCGAACCAGGAAACGTTGAATGGCTGCATTGAGCTCTTAGCTCTAAAACGGGAAATAAGGGACAAAGGCGATTGTGACTATCTTAGGAGACGTTGGATCTGTTTAATGTTTCAGAAAATCCTCTACTGTTATATATAGAGGCGCCGATAAAACTCGATGTTATTTCAAATGAGTCAACTGAATTTGTATAATGGAACGATACTCTTGATTGTTGTATTGTCTGATCTATTTGACTTATATGCATTGGCTTGATTTTTAATGTTTCTATGATGGTTGTAAACTTCTGAATCATTATTTCTAATGGACTCATTGTTTCCAGATCTAATTGAACGTTCGCAAAGTAAAGTATACATCTTTTTTAATAGGATGCATACACGACACTTCTTTTTCTTCTCTTCCTCAACCCTCGCACTTGAAGAACGAAAAAGAATATCATCCCACATACAAACATTTTCGCTCTCCCGTGTTTTATCAACGACTCGTCTTCTCCCTCGCGATATCTAGTCGCGGATTTCCCTTACGTCTTTCCGCACAAGCGTTAATGACGCGTGTTATATATGCGGGGTGTTATAAAAGGCTTTTTCTTCTCTCCTTCTCGCGCAGTGAAAGCATTGTATACCGATAAAGTAACGAGAGGAGGGAGATCGAGGTTTTTCTTTTTGCTGAGATCGACCGATAAATATATATTCTGCAAATTTGTTTTGTTCTGCTGACTGATAAGGATCTGGAAACAGGTACCTCGTGTTGGGTTTAATTTGTTAGCCGGGTGCTTGTAGAACGACTTTTACCTGATGGGAAAATTCAATGTGGAATTTCATGGAATAAGGTGGTATATGGTAATGAAGTTATAAATTTTACTATAGGAATGTTGTAGGCATTCGTTTTATACTTCAATATTTACATAAGACGTTCAAAGTATACGAAAAGTTTATGCTAGTTATATGCATTCAAATAAGCAAATATGAAACATATAGGGAGAATACTCGGGCAGTTATAGTCTGAGAAGCCCAAGCAACAGGCCCAACAAGACTGTTTTGACATAAGGTGGCACATCACCGCTCTATAGAAAACTATAGAAAACCTGTTTTGCTTTAGAGCTACTATAACAGGGTACATCATACTTTTTTCCTCCAAGTATCCAATAATTAAAATTTTTAAAACTCAACAAACATCTAAGCTCTTCGAACCAGCATCGCGTCAAAAGACAATGCTTCAATTAAAAAGAAAAAAAAAGCCTCCATCTCTCTCCATTACAGAAAAGCCTCAGCCACACAAGTACACACACACACACAGTCTAAGTCACTGCACGAGAGCGCCGCCTAGACAGAGTGCGATGGCCTGACTAGCTGCACTAGCACGTCTACTACTATCTAGCTCGGTATAACTCGCGAGTGAAAGTCCGCGGAGCTAAGCGAAGCTCGTCGTCCGGAAGCGTGCGTAGTACCGCTCTGTAGCGTATACTCACGGTACCGCTAGCTCTGCAGTGTCTATGTGCTGCTATGCAGCAAACTCGCTTTCTCTTATACCGACGCGAACTGCATGCAGCCGAGGATGAGCCGCGATGGTTACGCGAGAATGATGCCGGAGTTTGCTTTCGATGGGTTCACTGTCGCTTTTGTTGGGGAATGATTTTTTTTTTTTTTTTTTTTTTTTGTTAGGCGAAAAAATTGTCGGACATGAAAAGTGATTTAGGCGGTACACTTGTTTGTATGGGAGAGTATATAGGTTTTTAGTGTTTATTAGAAAGTTACATTATATGCGATGGTGTGTGTACTTGCTTCTTTATATTCCAGTTTTACTTTGGATATTTATGGTAAAGTTATTGTTTAGCTCGGAGCTGAGGAAGACTGGATGGAGCTGTATTTTGCATAGTTTATCTTCAGAAGATTTTTTTACAGGAAAACAATCCTATGATCACATATATACAAAATTAATATCGAACTACAGTGGCGTACCTGGAAACACTTATAGATACTTTTTCGGCGTAACATTTACTATGCAGCAATAATTGTGAGAACAGAGAAGGTATTACGTAAGGCAGTTTTTAACTTCATTATACTTTTCCATACATTACATTAGCTTATATAACCAGAGACGCAAATTCTTTTTACGCTAATTCGGGCTAACGACTAATAGTTCGCAAGAAAAAGAGACTATATACCTACATGTATATTTGAGTCCCGAAAATCCGGAAACGCGCCATGTCCATCACGAAAACCCGAGTAATCGAGCAACTTTTAATGAACTTTTGAGGTATTTTCTCTAATCAAGGAAATCGCCTGCAAAAATGCAATTAATCGCAAAAAATTCGACAGGAAAGGAGAAAAGTTTGAGAGCTATATATAAGAAGCAGAAGAACTTTAAGTATGCCAGAGGAGAGACCCAAGAAAGTTGAAAAGCTAATTAAGTGCAGAATTAGAAAAGTATACAGCTTGAAACATTTCAACGAATCTTCTCGCTAATTTCAGGAAATTAAAAATATAAGCTTTGACACGATAAATTATACAAGCCAATAATTTTCCAACCGTAATCCTAAATTCCTCTGAAACACGAAGGACGGAATTCAGACAATCGCGAGTAAGTAAAAACTTGTGGAACAGCTCTTGTATAGAAGAAAAAGTGAAGAAGAATAAGAAGACAATCGGACCCCCGACGAGGCGACGCGATGACACGACGCAATCAAAAGTCACGAATTATCCGACATGCATTATGCATGCTGCTACCGCTGCTACAGAGCTCATGTTAACCTGAGCACGCGCGGCCTTAGTCTAATGTATATACTTTTCGATCTAGCTTAAGTTTATGTCGAGATACAGCTTGTAAATAGGTAAGATATACGAACAATTTTCGTTATTTTAAAGCCTATAATATACACATTCACCAAAAAACTTTTAATAAAATGCAAATCAACCTACTTCTCCCTCGTCTAATCAAACGGCTCTCAGCAAGAAAAGTCGTCCAATGCAACTTCATCCCAACTGGCATTACACACACTGATGTGTGTCCCGGTAAGAAAGAGAGTAACGAACGGAGAGAGACTCGCAACGGGGGCGAGTCTCATATAGCTCGACACGGAGTGCTTTTGCTCGCGGGCGGTCCTAAAAGCGAAAAAAAAAAGATAAAAATCCGCTGGTAATGCGACGACACGCGCGAGATTTTCAATCGCCCGGTCGTTCGCCTTCTTTCGGCTGGTACTTTTTTTTTCTGCGCGTCGAGACAAGGGCTGCGCTAAGTATGTAGTATATAGAAAACTATTCGGGGAATTGGTCGAGATTGACTGACCTGCGTAGGTGTCTGATGGCTTTCGGTAAAAGAAAGGATACTGCGTTTTTTTTGTTGCAGAATTTTTTTCAGAGTATAAGAGATATTAATTCGGGGAAGAGTCGAGAGAAGAGAAACGGTAACGAGGGTTAACAGCGATCTGAATTCATCTGGACTACACAATGGGTGCCTGTGCTATACGGGTATACATATTTGAGCCTTTGACAATTGACCGTGACAATCATATTCGGTATAACAGAATAATCCTGCACTTGTGTCAATATAGTATATACTGATGCGAGAGAAGTTCGGGACACAGTGGAGTTCATTTATTAGGACTCTCGAGACTACAAGCTGGCCATTATTGTGCATATGGAGAGATAAATTAGCTTTACATTTTCTTGATTGGTTTTGGGAAATTCCAATCGTATAATTATCGTCAAGTAGTTACAGCCGCGAATTGATCAGACGCGTCAGTTTTCGTAAATATTAAACGCGAAAGTCAGCAGATCAGTATAGAGTAAGAGTAAATTAATTTTAAATAAACATTTGTGAAAGCAGCGTAATCCTTAAAAAAAATAGATCGAGCCGCAGCTTTCGAAAACTCCGTTTACAAAAAGAAAAAGCATCAAGGCTATATACATGAACGCGAAAAAAAGCCTCGCAAGCTCATCCGCGCACAAGCCCATCTCTACGGTAACATTACAGCAGCAAAGTATATAGAAAGAGCAAGAGCTCGGCGAAAGAGAGACGGCGAGATAATGAAAATTGAGAGACAGGGACGAGGCCGCCGCTCGTGACGTTTTCGCCGGCGACGTAGTCGTCTCCCTCCACCAGTACCACCCCTCCACCGCCGATATCTCCCACCACAAGCAGTCCTCAGTCTAAGAGCAGTGGGAGTAAGGGAAAGAGTGGGGGAAGCTCTCGCGTAGTCGTCGTCGTCGGTGTCATTGCCTCGGCGCTCGGGGCGGCCAGTGACTCCATCACTGACCTAGTGCCGAGCTTGGCCGAGCCGCTACGGCCGAAGTCAGCCGAGCGGGAGGACGTTGAACTCGAGGCTAGCGCCCGGGGAGGGGACGCGCTCGCTCGGAGCGCAGCACGGCTGCACATACAGAGAGAGTCGATGCGGACGAGACGGCTATGAGAGCTTGCCAGCAGCAGCAGCCAGTTACTGTGTGGATCTCTCTCTCTCTCTCTCTCTCACTCTGTGGAGTGTAGAGAGAGAGCTTTTTCTGTTTGGGTGGCTTTGAAATCAGAGCTTTTTTTGACGGGCTAGTCGCTGTTGTTTTTGCGATGATTATTTTTAAGATTATTCAGATCGACCTTTACTATAGCGAAACAGGTCTCGTTAGATTTTATAAATTTAGTTCGTTTACACAAGCATCTACGCGAAAGTGCCCAATTATTGCACTGGTCATTTTCCTTTTGTGGACGAGCTATGATGTGAGCTTTTATGTGTTTAACCTTTTCAGCAAGTTGAGAAATCAGTAGTTCAAATGCGCCAGAGCTTTTCATCTATTTACTTTGCTACTTTATTGCTGTCATCCATTAAAATTAACTTACTTTTACATTTGATTGATTTCGCGATTACATAACACTCAAGTTCGGATGTATACATTTTATCAAACAGTCTACTCAAAAAGGTCAACGCATTGTTATCAGCTGCCGAGTTGTATATCATAAAGTATGATAAACATTGTTATTCAATAAAACGTACTTTCAAAATGCAAATACGCTTAAGAGATTACGAAAACGTTGCTTAATCTTTTTCTTTTTTTTAATCGGGTAGATGTTACATGGAAGAGAATTCCACGCAGCAAATCCTCCGGGAAGAAAAGATAAAATTTTCGAGATGAAAGAAAAGGTATCTCATTACCATTTCGCTATTCGTTGATAACATATTACTACTAGGAATCGAATGTCTCATCCATTCATTCACCCTATAGAAGAATCCAAAATACCTTTAACAACAGCAGAACGCAAGAAATCTTAAAAATTTGTACGCAGAAAATATATAAATGCCCAACTGTGTACACATAAAAGAAGAAGACTGAACAAACAAGATTATTTCAACGTGATTTTCACGTGCGCCTATAAAAAAAAGCACTCTCACAACAAAAACTTGTTATTACGATCATGCAACAGGCTACATTTCCCTCATTTTGTACCATAACTCAAGAAAGTCCTACAAGAAATCCATAATAGAGCTTTCCTTTCCAGACTCCACACGAGTCTATCTGCGGGAAAAAAAATCTCTCTTATCCGGCAATATACAAGGTGTCCATAAGCTCGTGTATATATAAATCGATATTCAATCGAGAAAATGTTGCGACTCAGCGGGATGCCGGGCGGAGGCGCGAATTTTGTAACATAGAGAGCTGCCGACGAGGAAATGTCTCGTAATCGCGGAAGCGCTGCTGCACAAAAAGCCAGAGAGCGAGAGAGAGAAAGCAACAGTAGCGAGTATTCAGAAGCTTTTCACACGGGGCTCGTCGCGCTCGGCTTGTGGAGTTATTGACTCGTTCGATTTTTCTACCTCTGCGCTTGTTGATTGTGTAAAGTTCGTTTGATGAAACATTTTGAGTTTAAACGTTAGAGAAGCAACTGACGACTTATCGGAACGTAAACAGTGAGGCCTCGTATATGTATATGTTTGACGTAGAAGTTAAAAGACCATATTTATCATACTTTTATCAGCGTCTAATTCTGCGTTTAGTTTATCAAATCTATTGCCTATGATCGTTGCACAATAATAAAGCGCGTCATCGTTATATACAGTTTTAAATATGGAATCTTTAAAGTCTCGTCGTCATATCGAATAGTTTCGATTCAACAAGCGATAATAATAACGTCGACTGATAACGTCGACACGCGTATCATAAGTAGTAAATTCTAATCTCGTGCAACGCGTATATTTTTCGTAGTCACGCACGAGCGTCAATAGAATTCGTCCCAAAAATAAAGTTACAAATAAAGCTGTTCCAAAAATAACGTTCAACTTTCCCACCCAATTCGGACAGAAAAAAAAACGTAGACACGCGCGCACACACAAAGAAAGACACATCCCACATTTCTCCAAAGGCCATTTATCATATATGTATGTACACGAGAGCGACTCTTCTTTCCGACGACGATCATCCGCACGTGCTTCGTCTATCTCTCGCTTAACGAGAACAAATTGAACATTAGAAAGTAAACTCGTGCGTCCGATTTTATGGTGTACAGCACACGATGATGCGGAACGATAGGATGATGAAATCTGGGTCGTCTCGATAATATAATGTGCGAAAAAAATAAATGCGTCCTTTCATTTGGATGACATGAGAATCGCTGCGGCTGTAACATATATATACTGCACTAGAGACGAGGAAGAGAACGCGTGGATGGATCGCATGAATGGGGAAAGTTGCTGCGGCAGCTATTTTTTTTTCCCGGTGGGTTATGCATTCGAGTGATGGAGAATGTATTGGGGAGGAAGAGAGAGAGTTTTTGTTTTTAAATCTGGGATTTTTAGATGTGTAAGTCGAATTTTACCTAATGTGGTTTTAATTTGAAGCTAACTTTTGTATATGAAAGTACAAAAATTCAGAAACGTTTTGGAAAATTCAGTGCACAAGTCTGCGGGATTGATTAAAAGACTATTGGATTAAAATTGCGAAAAGCACCGAAATATTTAAACCGGATATAAATTTCTCAACCAATCAAATCGCTTCACACATCCGGTCATCACTTTATTAAGAGACGATAATATAAATCATACAGGGTATAGATTGTCAGGATGTTATGTCCAGTCTTTTCTTATCTCAAAGAAACTCATTGCGCAATCGAAAATTTTCGAACCTCACCCATCGAACGTTCGATATATACTTACAACTACATTGTACATACACTCCGACTTTTCCGGCTTTTTCAGTTCGCTCAGTTTAGAGAGACGACGTAGTCGTATAAACGTAAGAACGCTTTTTTCTCGCGGCGTCGAGAAAGGAAACGAAGTGGTACACCGCATGCGTTTCTTTCCTTCCTTATTATTATTTAACCGAGAGATAGGTTCGTTACGTGTGTATCGATAGTATATATATCTAGAAGTGTAAAATGGTCTAGTATGAATCGATGGTGTGACTGATGGGTATAGGTTTAATTGACAGAATAAAGCTGTATATAGTTGCAGCTATATTTAGAGACTTGATAATTTTCAGCGTTATTAATTTGGATGTTATAGAAACTACTAAATTTTTACGTGGAAGTGTATTTATCAAACAAGTTAACTGTACCAGAAATTATTCAGCATCACCGAGATAGATGCGTTCGATTATAGGACGATCATTCAACGCCATTCGTATCGTCGATCGATCCGGTATATGACACGAATGGTAAGTAATGTGTAATAAAGTTAATTGATACGGTATTAATTCAGTCAACGATCGCGAATTCAATCATCGATCAAGGAATCTCCCCCTTGGCACACGAGTATAATTGTATCTTTGTTGCAGCAGATATTGTATATCACATTCTACTCGTGTTCATCGAAATTGCCAGAAGATATAAAATCATTTCCTCTTCGCATTCTTCACTATAACTCGCTATACTCTCACGCTTTACATAATTCATTTATTGAGCATGAAATCACGGAAAAAGCCTTTAAGAAAGTCCATCTAAAACAACATCCACCAAAAAAGCTAAGTACCCATTAATCTAAAAACCTCTCTCATGAAACTTTCGACGCATTTCGCCAAGCTCGCGTTAATATTCCCAAACGTTTAAGCTTCCCGCTCTAATCACCAATTACCTTTCCCCCAGAAAAAAAATTATATGCATAACCCGTCTCACATCCCATAAGAAGAAAAAAAGACATTCTCGCATCAAAAGCATCAGCCAAAACCTTCATGAAAATTAGCTTCGACCGCGCATTAGACATGCTAATACAGTCGCGCTGTACCGATACGCATATACAGCAGCAGCGTCCATAACGACGTCCGTCCTATGCAGCTATATATATCGAACGTTACGTTGTGGCTAACGAAGCTAATGAAGGGTAATTTGGCGGAAAAAAAACGAGGATGGTAAAATTCGAGCCTGAGTCGCTTCCGGATTCTGGGCAAGAATGAAAATAAAAAGAACAAGTGAAACTCGATACATAGGATAGTTTTGTACGTGTATACATCCCGCTTCCTTTTCCTACATGGCGCTCCTTGACTGAACAAGCTTGTTATATACGCGGAGAGTGCGTACATATATATCACGGTTGATGCACTTTTATTGGCGGATCGAGGATGCGTCAGTGGCCTGTTAATGACGGAGCGTTTGGATGATGGGATTTTGATGAATGAGATTTTCAGTATACTATATACCCGCGTTCACGTAACGAAATAGATATATAGGGGTGGTATATACGTTTTGCAGAAGCATATTTAAATTCTTTACTTTTACGTAATTTATATATATATTGTTTCGGACGCTAATGATGATTGCTCTCCGCGGCTGTGTTTGCGAGGTATAATTCACATTAATAATTGAATAGCTGTAAAAGTTTTTGACATTTTACATGCGCATTTCTGGCGTTACGTAAGCCTCGGCGTCGTGTATATATACACCTTAATAAGTAGTTACAGACTTTCTCGTTAACCATATTTCACTGCGACGGTCTTTTAAAATAATTTGCTATACTCCAGAACAGACTAAAAATCGAAAGTTATATATCGTAAACATTCATGTACAATATATACATATAATAATCGTGAGAATAAATCAAGAACTAATCTATGTGTATAATAATACGTGCAGGAAATTGAAATATATAAGAAAAAAAATAAAAGTAAGATAGGGGGAAACAACCTCTAATTATAGGTATACGGGATGTGCACTAAAAAAACATGAACGATAAGCTGTCGCTTACATTTTTGTCGCGTCGATGATCTGCCATCAATGTAAACGCCAGTTCAGCCTGTCGACCCAGAGAAGATAGTGTGTCCACTTCCTCACGAAATAAAGACACTCTGATGCGAGTCCACAGTCTGGGACCGGCGCACAATGTGTTATATATATATTTATATCGAACGAAACAATCCCCCTTTTTCTTTGTATTATCACACTGTCTCGAAAAAAACAAACCAACAACACAACACAGAAACGGCTGTGGCTGACGATCTTCTACTGATGCTGAACTTGACCGACGACACTCACGATCATCATCATCGTCATTTGCACGATCGTCGATAGCATCGTCCGTCCTTCTGATGAACGATTTTATTAAAAATCTATAGCGCCCGATTCGATCACACTTTATTTTTTACTTCACTACTAAAGGCGTTTTTCCTCTCTATATATTAGGGATGAATTACCTGCGTCACAACTGAATTGGAGAAACATACAAATTTGGGTGTGAGTATACAAGTATACCGATCGTCGTTCGCTCGTAAATATCACGATTATATTATCGAGCAAACTTTATCTCTCAAAATAAAGAACATCATTGTGCTGTACCAAGACACACATCAGAAGCAGTAAACATCAAGCTTCTCCCACCAAAAAAAAAAAAAAAAATCTCCCACAAAGAAAAGCATCTGCCCCCATAAGAAAATCCCAAGGCCGGCATAATAAAGTATCAGCTCCCATGAAATAGAAAGAGAAAGGACAAAGAGCTGTATACACAAGAACGGGAGGCTCGTCTTGAAAGAAGAAGCGAAGAAGAAGAAAAAAAAACCGAAAGCCGCGGGAAAAACGGTTCTCTTCGTGCCGATACTATAATACTCTCCTCGCGGCGGGAGTTTCACTTTTAAAATTCCGCTGCTGCACGATGCGCTGCTGCTGATGCTCGTCGTCCCCCCTTTCGCTGCGCGCGTGCTGCGCTGTACCGTTAGACCGACTCTCCGTTTCTATATACCGACACGCGCCGGTCGACCGGCTCGCATACGATGTACCGGTGGCTATGACACAGTGTACTAGAAATCGGTTGTGATTCAATTTTATGATTAGTGTATTCGCATTTTTTTTTATGTATACATAAAAAAAAAAACAATTCCAGCCTCGTGAGGAGGGAATGCAATTCGATCGTTTTATATAAAGAAATGGCTTTCCGGGTGCAGCAGCAGCAGCAGTCCCGGTTACTGCAATTTCCGCCTCGCGGTCACGTGATATATAGCAAAGGTTCTCGTTACCCGCACTTCTCTCTTGACCGACACAATGACGAGCCGACTCTTGTATATCGCGCAATGCCGATTATGAGCAGGTATAGAGTGAGAGACTTTCTCCTTTGCTGTGAATCGCTATGAGACAGTGCAGTCTGTGTGTGGGTAAGAGCATTTAATTATTGCTATGGGTGTATATTGGCATAAATTTTGTCGATGAGAGGAAGAGCCGAGATTTTTTCTTTCCTTTTCAAAGTGTGTGCGTGTGCTGGTGATGGATTTATTTATGAATAAAAAAAGAAGAGTATTGAGTTACACCGGGGAAAGTTCTCTGTTTTAAAATGCTAAACAAGTTGCCGTCGAGCACTTGACCTTCGCCGTAGAATATTTTGGTGTGTACCGGCTACTCTCTCTCTCTATATAGCATCGCGCCCGATAAGTATATATAATATAAGCCCGTTTTATCTGGCCTTCCCCTCCGTTTTTTTTCACGGGCGTAACCGTCGCGATAACACGTTCGTTGACACCTCGAACTGAGGCGTATATATATACATTAAATAATCGAGCTTCTCTACGATTTTTTTCGGGGGGAAAGGTTAATTGCCGACGGTTGGGTGATCTTTTTATTATCGTATTATCGTGACGATTGATAAAATTCTATCATCAAAAAACTGTAAGCCGAAAGTCTTGTTTGCTCGAGCTTATTTTTACGTGTTTGGTTTGGAGATCGATCGGATGTGGAAAATGTGGAGGAAAAGCGCAGCTGTATGTAAAAGACTCGGGGAATTATCGGTATCGGACGTTGACTCTGATGGTTGAAGCGGAGATATTTTTTACGTAAAATTTTGACATCGTGTATGCTGATGACATAAGGAATGATTAGTGGTGATGGGCGTATGAGATCTTATGGAGTTCTGGTACTTGTAATGTACCTTTAAATATTTGAACATAGCTTGTAATTTTTAAGCAGTTACGTTTGGATCTCGCGTTTCGATCTTACCACACGAATTAAACTAAATTTTCTAATTTACTCGAAGGCTGTCTAAAAAAAGCCAATAGATACATCCAACCTTGCGATTCTTTTCCAATATAAAAAAACACTAAAATTTACATTTAACAACAATAAATCCATAAAAATCACAATCAAAAAAAGAAATTAGATCACGCAGCACGATTATCCAAGCTCTAACCACACACACACACACACACACACACACACACACAGACAGTCAGACAGAAGGCAGTCACTCTCTATATAACACCAGCTCAGTCGCGCGGCGGTGCAACAGCCACTTTCACGCGGAAGTGCGTCAGATCGTGCGTGCGCGCGATTAAATCTCGCGCTTATAGGAGAGCCGCAAAAAATCCGCGACAATTATATCTACACACACACACACACACATCGGGCTTTCGTAATTTTTCCCTATCCTCTCTCTTTCCACCAAGAATTCTCACACAAGTACACGATGCACAATATGTATACTGCGGGGGAGAAGCATGACATGTGACACTGCACTGATACTTTCCAACTCGATGTTTTGGACAATCGGTAGTATGTATGTGTGTGTGTGTGATATTTTTTTTGTGTGTGTGCGTAGGATAAAATTACTCAATCCTCTCTTTCCTTCTCTCCAAGGAACTATCCGATGCAACGACGTAAATCACTGTATATATATATATATATCACACTGTCCCACGCATTTATAAAAACAACAACAACAGCAACAACAACAGTCCAGAGGTATTATACATCTATGTATATATACGAAATAGCTCGCGCGAAAATAGTAAATATACATGCACTATAGAGTTCGCGAGAGAAGAGAAACGCCGACTACGACGACGACGACAATGAAAGTGTCTGGGGCCGCGCTGCTCTATTCGCGAGCCGGTGCAGTAGTCTCTGCTGCAGCAGCAGCGCGGGAGAGAGCGAGGCTAGGAGAGAGAGAAAACCCTTTCTCCGCAACTGCTGCTGCTGCTGCATAGAGAGAAGTGCATAGAGAGCTACGAGGAAGTGGAAGCGCAGCCGCGAGGAGAGAATATATATATATATATATTGCACACGTCGAGTCGTGGTCAGATCGGCCGCGAAAGCGTGTCACGTTATATAGGCGAGTGTATGTAGAGGCTTTTTTGAAGGGTTAGTGGTTTTTGGGGGATTTTTGAATAAAGGTGGCAAGGTCGTTGTTGGCCTAGTTTTCGAACGTTTTGCTATTGGGAACGGTTTGGTCTATACTGGGATTACGTAACTTTTTTGGTGTGTGTGTGTGTCAGTGTACACTTGGATGTACACGATGAAAAATTGAACTTGGAGTGATCTCGTGAATCATTGTTGATGACGATAGTCAAATATTTTTAAAGAACTATTCGAGCGGTATAATATGTTGCTTCCGATATTTTGATAGCAGCTGAGAGCGAGATTAGAAGATCGTACTTAAAAACCTAAAAAGTACTGATAGACTTTTCGTACTACAATCGCACACAGTTACAACACACTCTACCAAATCAAATCTCAAAATCACCACAACAGTATAATACGAACATCACGAACGAAAGCATCGAGAATCTTGTCCTGGAATGAAAATTGATCACTCTGCTTTTTTCAGTCAGGCTCAGTTTTTCACTCTCAGCACTAAAGTTACGTCTCTTTTCACTTAAAAGCAAACTATTACATACAATCGTTATTTACAAATCTCGAAGCACACCGAAAAAAAAAAACTGAGCCCTCGCAAAGCTCATCAATTCCACTCCCAGAACGATAAATCCAGCAGTAGCAGCACCACCTTCTCGAAGGCACTTCACATATACAAATTGCTCGCACTTACTCTTATGTGAGAGGAAAAAAAAGCGACGAATAAAACGAACGATTCGTCGTTGGGTCCGCACACTCTTCCTCTAATACACCGGCATCTCTTATATATATTCTCTCTTGTGTGTATAATATCGTCGTCTCGGCTCACAATAATAATCTCGCACAACAACACTCGTCGCACTTCCGGCACAACTCGCGCATAACAACAGTTCCTTTTCTTTTCCGAAGAAAAATTCGTCCTCTCCGGCGCACATACACACATACACACAGACACTGCACGTGTAGACACAGAAAAAAAGAACTGTCACTTTCGCTTATGTCAGTAATAGAGTCCAGCGATTTTCACTACTGTGTGTATATACAAAAACAAAAAGAAAAACAAGGAGTAACAACAACAACAACAACAACAACACGGTATATGTATGTGCGAAGAAAAGTGTCTCGGACGACGTCGTCCTCGGGATAGAGCAGTACACAGAGATCAGCAGCAGCAGCAGCGTCGTCGAGGACGGCAGCAGCAGCAGCAGCAGCCGGCAGCAAGCCGCTGGGGTCAATGACCTGCCTGAGTCGTCGCGCTGAGCTGCTCCTCCGCTACTCTGTGTGTATCGTATCTCGTCGTCTCGCTCGCACTCGCGCTCTCTGACTCTGACGCAGCTCTCCGGCCCCCCCACTTTACCTCGTATATACTGCCCCGCACTCGCTCCCCTTATTCGCGCCGCCGCCGCCGCCGCCGACGACGACGAGAATTCGTCTCCCCTCTGTTTTTTGTGTACATGTGTGTGTGTGTGAAGAGTTGGTGGGGAGAGGGGAGGATATACACACTGTGAGCCACTATACCACCCCGCTTGGATTTCTTTCTGGATGTAGTTATACTGTGCTTCGTCTGTATATGAAGCATCGAGTTGTTTATAGTATATGGTATTATAGAGAATTTTTCGAAAATTTGCGTTTTTTACGGTGAAAAATAGCGAGAAATCGAGGCATAAAGAGAGGGGAATCCCCCGACTGTTTACATCCACCTCGACTCCCTCTCTAGCTTCGAGCTTCAGAGGGGTGGAACGCGAGCTGCACACTTTGGTAGTGGGGAAAGCTCTGGTAAGGGTAGGGAGTCGACGGAGAGGAATATTGTGCAGTAGCGAAGTATATATAGTGGTAGGGGAGGTCGACGATACTCGAGGCGGGTTCACTGGTACAGTGTACCCTCGACGGTGCAACGCTCTCTCTCTCTCTCTCTCTCTCTCTCTCTCTCTCTTTCTCTCTTCCTGATTCCGTGAGCACGCCGCTATTTTTCGCTCTTAGCCGCGTGCTTGCGCTCTGTTATATAGAGAGGCTATATGTATTGAGGCAGGTGTTTGATGATGTATTTTTGCTTTTGTTTCGTTGAATTTTCGAGAAATCGATTGAAAAATCCATCCGCTCGTGTATATAAGAAACTCTAGCCGAAAATAGACGCAGCCACCTAGACACGACGTTTCTCTTAAAATAGCTTCACCTCAGCCAACGCGAAGAAACTCCCCTCCGAAAAAGTCTCTCTCTCTCTCATCGTCAAAGAAATACAAAAAAAAGGTCAAAGCGAGGGTCAGACTTACTATCCACGGCCTGGTATTCCGTGTCCTTGCGGGCCGCGCGTGATGGATGGGACGAGCTGTGCAGCTTCCGCAACTCTATATACAACTGCTGCTACTGCTGCTGCACGTCTTTTTTAAGGTCAACGCGCTGATGCTGCTTTATCGCTGATATATACGTGTGTGTGTGTGTGTGTGTGTGGGATGATAAACTATTTTTCTCTGGATGTTTAGTTATTTTTTTCGAAATATTTCTTGCCTCTCAATGAGTTATGTAAATAAAACAATGCCTCGTTATCTCGACGCTTGCGGTCAATGCACACTTGCAATGAAAATAAATATCGGGAGTATATATATTATAACTCAATCAGTATAATAAAACGTTAATCTCTCCCAGTTACCACATACCGAGTTCTACGACCTAACATCGTGTGTGTGTGTGTGTGTATATCGTAATAACGACCTTTTTTCGTATATAAATTTATCAAAGTTCATTTTAAAAAGAATTTGAACTCTACCGCGCAAATTCCAGTCAGATGCGCGACGAGTCGAAAATGAGAGACGCGCTGCAGCGCCAGTAGTGCTTTATAGGACATTGACTTTGAGATATCGTCGAGGCGCTTCTCGTCGTTGACGCCAAGTGAAAGAAAGAGAGAGAGAAAGAAAGACACTATCTCTCGCTCGAGCTTATCGCACTTGTTCACCGTATATACTCGTACCTTATCGTCGCTTTTCCTTCAACGAGTCGCGTATATGTTCTCGATTCTCTATTAGAGGTGGATGATGACGATTTTGGAGTTGATTTTTCGACTCTGAACTTGGACGTTGACCTTCGCTATAATGAATTCAATGACGATGACTCATTGAAGCTTTATTTTGTCGTCTTCACAAAACTTTATCCTGATATAGACAATAATACAGGAGATTGTTTATCGAAATTGTAATCTGGGTTCATCGACTTTGTCATATGTAATGGAATGTGTACCATAACAAAGTGTTTTTTTCTTCTTTTTTTATGAAACTGATTTGTCAATTGGTTAATCTTATCGGGGAGCATCGAGCGTCCAATGTTTGATGAGAAAAAAAAAGTTGAGTCTAGTTAGTGTCTATTTCGAGAAAAGATGCAATCGATGACTATACTTTGTTTGACGCGACGAGTATGTCTTGTATACCAGCGGTGGTTATTTATATTTTAAAAGAATTCGATGTTCGCGCTGCATACCCGATCGTTATGTAAGCTGCGAATCGTAAAAAAGTTTATTGAACCTGAATTAATATTTCAGAAGAGGAATAAGTTGGCAGATTATTTTTAAGAATTCACGTAGTACACTGTCAACTTTATCGAAAAAAGAGACAAAGTTGTTTATCGATTGTATTAAATTTTGCTTAATGCAAAAAAGAAACAAAAAAATGTCTTAACACAGCTCGCTCATCAAAGACAATTCCGCAAAAATCCAAACAAGAAACCAAAAACTATACCGCGCCAAGACAACGATGATTGATATACAATCGTGCGACACTCGATTACTATTTAGATAGAAAAATAAAAAGAACAATATAACATTCAGCTGAAAAATTCGACGAATGAAATAATTAGAATAAAAGTAGGTCTAAGTCAAAAGTCGTGAGCATCGAGAGCCTCGACGTTGTTTTCGACTGTTAGAATGTCATTATCACGCGATAATGA
Source organism: Cecidostiba fungosa (assembly GCA_900474305.1). Taxonomy (NCBI): domain Eukaryota; kingdom Metazoa; phylum Arthropoda; class Insecta; order Hymenoptera; family Pteromalidae; genus Cecidostiba; species Cecidostiba fungosa. The sequence goes on from UCOJ01000418.1 coordinate 60,488, forward strand.
CATCAGGACCGCGAAATTACGTGCAAGGTCGCCCCTCCCATCGTTCATTCGTTCGGCCAGATAGCAAACGTCATGCGTATATGTGTATGTATATTACCGCACACTCTCTCGATAGAGTGCGAGAGAGTCAATGACCCGCTCGAATTTCTTTTTAATCAATCTGCTTTGTAGCGTTGATTCACCTCGTGTTTAACATCGGTTTTTGGCTTATTGCTGAAAAACAATTTTGATACTGTAATCACGATGTATATCGACGTTGATAACGTTGTCTTTTTTTGTATAATATTAAAAATAACTGATCTTGCGAGCACACGTGCATAAATAGAATATTATACAATAAGTTAATCAACAAAAATATCAGATTATTTTTCTTAAACAATTAAATCACAGTAGCGTAACGCAAAAAGAAAATCGAACGATTAACGCGTCGATACTCCCGGCGTGGCTCTTCTAATTTAGCCACGACCGAAAATAAAATTCTGTCATCGAGGCTTCTGTTGGTCGTGCCGGCGCGGAAGTGAATGACGGGCTCTCCCAAATCCGTACAACTCGTCGACGAGGCTCCGATGCTGCTGCTGTAGTTGCTTGAAGATGGTGCATCGACCTTTTCCCTCGTGGCGTGTGTTCGCGCATGCAGTAGAAGCTCGAGAGAAGAAACCGAGTGACAGAAAGAAACGGAGGGAGAGAGATGCTGGGAAGGAAGATTGTTGTTGAGCTGGAGAGAAAAGAAGATAATGAGGGAAGAGTGTATAGGTGCGGAAAAAAATCGAACGGAAGCTAGTTATGAAATAAATTTGAGTATTTTGATCGATTATCATTTTGTTTTTAGATGTAATTGAAAAATAGTATGGATTATGAGTCAGAAACACGTGAATTGAAATTTCGATTTTTCCTTTTCTCGCTGTTGGTCGCACACTCCGGGTATATGTTCTCGCTTGCGTTTATCGATTTTCCCGGGGCGCATCCGTACGTTGGGGGCGTCATCGTGGCTCATCTTGATTAGATTGATTAGATGGAAAGCTCCCCCATCTTTGCATTTTTCGACGCTGTCTTTTGCCTGCTTCTCGCCGGTGCCCGGTGATGCGCTTTTTCATGTACACATACGGTCGATTGATAAGAGTTGGGGGAATAGGGGCAACGTATAGGTCTTGCCTTGTTTATCGAGTGATTGGGCGAACCCCATGAAAATCGAATAATGGAGATTAAAGACGGTCGATGAAATTAGTGATTTGTATTAGTCTATTAATATATTTTAGACTACATGTATATTAAGAAATCAAAACTTGTAACAATTTGTAATATAGTCGACTCATGGTTCTATATAATATGTACTAATTGTAAAACTATGATATTTTGCAACATACAGAATAGTGCAAATAAGTAAAGTATAGATTATAGGTTTTTAGTTAAATTAAATAAGGTGGGAGGTCATTCAACTGTTGATAAAAGCGAGTTCTACTTTTTCTATATGGTATACGTCCGACATACCGCGGTCGGTATTGCATCGCTTGAGACCGACCAAAGTACAGTTACCAACCGGAGTAAGTAAATTTACATCAATGCAAGGCGGATAAAATTAATTTAATAGATGTTATCTGATATACAACATTTGAATTCTATATTAAAGTACATATTATTTACACTATTTACAATATACTTGAATATGTGTTTTGACCTATGGTAAGGTTCACGTATTCAACAATTAATTAGTTTTTTTGTTTACTCCACTTTCAATTCTTCGATTATCAGCAATCAGTGCTATCTTTTCTTTTTTGCTAAAAGCCTAAAAATAACGTTGAATTATCGCATTTAAAAAAATGTATATCGCATATAGGATTTAAATAATTTTTTATTTACTTTCTCTGCAATTTTTTTCAGGTGCACAGCCATCATATTTCCCGTCTGTTCCACCATCTTGGTAAAGTGGCCATTATTATTTTGAAGTAAAATATGTGGATGATTGTACTCCGCTACTTCTCCAAAGTTCATCACTAATACTTGGTCACTATCCATAATTGTATTTAATCTGTGCGCTATTGTCAGTACAGTGCAGTCCTTAAACTGTATACAAATAATACCTATTGTTCAATTGAACATAATTAAGACGTATGAGATGAAACATTTTAGAATATACTTACTTTGATCCTGATAGTTTTCTGAATCAGAGCATCCGTCGCTGGATCCACGTTAGCAGTAGCCTCGTCCAAAACTAGAACCTTATTTTTCTTCACAATCGTTCTAGCAAGACACAACAACTGTCGTTGACCAGCACTAAGATTGCTACCAGATTGTTCAATCGATTGATCAAGAGAAAGAAAAGCTTGGCTTAGTTCAACGTCCTGTAAAGCCGACCATAACGCAGCATCAGTAAATTCACAAAAAGGATCGAGGTTGTCTCTGACTGGTGCGGTGAACAGCATCGGTTCTTGAGGAATTATCGAGAGTTTACTGCGTAAGTCCTTGAGACCGATCTTGTTAATATCCACGCCATCAATATACAGGCCACCTTCAACTTTAGCAAGACGGAAAAGCGCTGATACAAGGGAAGATTTTCCAGCTCCCGTTCGTCCAACTATTCCGACCTTCAGAAAAACATTTGCCAGTAGTGCAAGTGAAAAGTTAATGCAAAAAGGTACCAATAAGTTCTAATTACTAGACATGTTATGTGAGTATGAAAAATTGCGAACAATGCACGGAAAATGCGTGATTGTGGTAGCCAAGTATATAATCTCTTGAAAAAATGCGCATTACGATGTCTGTAATGTTTAGTAATTGAATTTTGTTATCAATTCTTGATAACTTTAACCAAATGTATTGGTAGTATGTAGAGTCAATATGTCAAATAACTAAAATGATCACTCTATTCACAAGCTATTACTTAGTTACCATAACAAACCATTTTTCCGTGTATAAAAGCACGATTTTAATATTTTGTCTCAATACCAGCACAAATCTACATTTGATTATACCTTCATTCCTGGCTCAAACTTCAGATTCAGATTCTTCAGAACAGGATCCACCGTATCGTTGTATTTGAGATACAGCTTATCAAACTGAATCTCTCCTTTACTCGGCCAAGATTTCGGAGGTTCCTTTTCAGCATCACTCTCAAATGGACCTTCTTGTTCTAGTTTCGTGAACTGGAAAATCCTCTCGATTCCGATTAATTGCGTGACCACCTCAGCTGCCGTCTTAATACCATGTTGTAGCAGTCCTGCAATTGTTAGTATCTGGGTGATAGCCAGAGCCACGCTGCCACTTGATACGTCTTTATTGTCAAAAATAATGAAGCTATACGTGACAACAGCAATGAAAGCTACCGAAACTAAATCGACCCAGAATCCAAAGGCTGTATTGGTAGAAATAATGAGCGAAAATGTGGCAGTATGGGCATCTTGGTGAAGATCGAATTCCTTGCAGACCATTGATTCAGCTTGACACGACCGGATTGTAAGTAATCCGTTAAGCGATGAATTGGTATGAGATAATACTGGGCTTTTAGCTAGAAATTAAAAGTGAAAGGTAAGAAATATTTTCAATACGAAAGAAATTATCATGTATATACCGTTGCCTTCCAGTCTCTTTATGTTACGGACAGTAGCGAGATACATGTTCTTGAGGTTCATGTGCAAAAACAGCATGATGGACATTGGAAAGATCATCTTCCAATTGATGATAAGTACTTGCATCATGATACCAACAATAATAGAACACGCTTGAAATGCATCCATTGCACATACCGAAAATTTCTCATCTACAGCTCCAAGATCTTTGGAAAAACGATTGAGGATACGACCTGTAAAACAAAAATGTATTAAAATTTACGATAAGACTCTATATTTAAAATGCATACCTGAAGGATTGACTTCAAAAAATCTCATAGGCGTTTTTAGTATACAATTTATCATTCGATTATGAATCTGGAGACTCGAATTTATAAAAATTTTAGAAATTAGAATATTCCTTGAGATTGAAAAGATGACACTTGCGAAGACTAAAAATGCGAGAACATAAAGTGCAAACATTGCGTCAAGATATGACGATACATCCGAGTATTCCGACAATGTGATATTCGGATTTTTAACTTGATTCGTCAAAAATTCCGTTATAGTTGCACTATTATTTAATTCTTCTGAGACGGAACTCGCCATACGTGCTTCTTCTTGCCTGGTCCTGGTGACATAATTTCTTTGGTTATTTACATCAGTCACGCTTGTATTTAATTCGTAGATTTACTTTATATTACCAGTATGCTATCCAATAATCGGCAGCGCTGCTGAAACCTTGAGCCAATACAAATATTATGACGTATAGAAATAACATAAAGTATGAGTTACCCGTCCTCAAGTACTCCCAAAACAAAGAGTTCGCGATGCTTCCTTCTGCAATTTGCTCTTGAGTATTATTTGGCTCATTTCGATAATTTTCAACGTTAGAAATAGGCAAGTCTAGTGGTCCACTCGCGTCACTATCAGTGTTATTTTCTGAGTTAGAAGGCTGCTTCTCAGTATAATCATTTTTCTCCATGTGCAAAAAATGTCTGTAATACTTTCGGCAACTTTCGAAATCTCCTTGAAATTTAACTTTACCCTGGAAAATTACATAATTATTATAAAAAAAAACTGTCGAACCATATAGCAATACATCACTTACATTTTCAAGACAAACAATCGCATCTGCCTTCATTAAACATTGTATCTGATGTGTCACTAAAATCCTAGTTTTATCCTTCAAGTATCCGTTGATGCAGTCTTCAAAAAGGCGTTTACTAACACGAGTATCAACCGCTGAGAGGGGATCATCTAGCAAGTATATATCAGCGTCTCTGTACACAGCTCTGAGGAACAATTAAAATTTAAGGCATTACATACTTCGTTTAAAAATAAAGACTACAACCTACCTAGCTAAATTAACTCTGGCGCATTGACCCCCACTCAGAGCAGCTCCTTTCTCGCCCACGAGTGTACGATCCCCATGAGGAAGCTGCTCGAAATCTTCGGCGAGACAACACGCTTTGGTCACCTTGATGTACTTGTCTTCGTCGTAGGGCTGACCGAAGAGGATGTTGTTCCTTACAGATCCAGAGAACAACCAAGGTTCTTGGCTAGCGTAGGAGATGCTACCTTGGGTTTTTACCTGACCTATGCTCGGCCGGAACTCGCCTAAGATCAATTTGAGAAAAGAACTCTAAAAGGAAGAATAAAAAGGTTTATACATCGAGTACATAGGTCTTAGCGCTCTGGTAAAAATAAACACTATGTGTTGGCCAACGGTTGGATAACCGTGAGTCATTGATGAGCATTTCTACCAGGGCAATACTGTGGTTTTTATAAGATGGAAATCGTCGTGCTTTCTCTTGAGATACTGCATATCAGAATATTTTAGTTAGTACCTAATGATTTATTTTGATTGAATTTCCCCATTTCACGAAGACTCGCTGAAATAGATTAATAAAATCTACTCGTCTGGCTAACTATCAAAATGACAAAGTTGATTTATTTTTATTCATTTTATAAATCTCTGCACTGTATTTTGAAATCTAATCAGCCAAAGCAATAGATTTCAGGGAAGAAGACCTCTATTTTGCAGTAAAAAATAAAAGTATTACTGTTTCAGACACATACCTTGCCTGCACCAACAGGACCAACAATACCGTACAAGCTTTTCCACGGCACAGTGATAGTGACATCTCGTAATGTTTCCGTAATCGACTCTTTGATCCAAGAAGCCGTCACGTTTGTGATAGAGATACTGGCCTTGTTACAACCGCTCTTGATCTGCTTCTGATCAGGGATCTCAATTTCTTCGAACAGTAGAAAGTCCTGTAAAATAGAATCTTATTGTGTAGCTATTATATTTTCTAAATAACAGTTATAATTATTTATTTATTTTTAAAATTTTTGCTACTCTAACCTGAATCCGATTAATCGACACTTTCGCCTCTGCGTAGGCATGTAAGCCTCGAGGAAATAAGTTAGTCATGCTTAATGCCATTGCAGTAAAAAGATCAGCTATGGTGAATACTTTGTCTGCCGTTATAACGTTGTCTTGTAGGACGTAAGCTAAAATGCAAAAGAACAGTGCCGTCCGCTGACCATACGCAGCCGATGCATAAGTTACACCTTTCAAATACATTGCTAGTGCTATATGTTTAAGTTCCTCTCTTTAAATAAATAAAAATGGATAATATTTTTTTAAACCACTGCATATATGGGTTATAGGTAACAGTAATGCATACCTTCTAGCAGCGCAGACGAGTCGTTGGAAAACTGGCTCCCAAGTATACATTTTGATAATTCGTATTCCATTGATTATCTCGTTCATCAGTAATACTCTGCTGTCAGTTTTAACCGCAACTTTCTTCCGGACCGAGTGTATCAACTGACTTAAAAAGACTGAAAATTACTTTGTGAAATATACTGCAATTTTATGAGGTCTTTTATTGTTGATAAATAACAAAATTTCGTAGAGTAACATACTTTGAAACGGAACACTTTGAATAGTCATGAAGAATACCCCAGCTAGTGAAGCGATACCAATCCTCCTCCAAATGTGATAGGTAACCACTGCTCCTTGAATAGGCATTATCCAAATGTAGTGTAAAAATTTAAAAACTTGCTCGAATCTGACTACATCATTGGACAACAGGTTAATTACAAGTCCTCCTGATACTTTGCTTGCTGCTACACAAGACAAACGCATCAACTGTAAATTCAAAAAAACTTATTTTCTAAATTTTAACAAGACACAAATCGGTTGTTTAGTAGTTTAAAGATTCATCTTTTTATATACATTTTTATAATTTTAAGTAGAGCAAGTGTAAATTCTAATAATTATAAGATTATGTTTTATTTAGCTTTTACTAAAAACTATAAGGAATTGTATAGAGACAATAGTTTACAAAGATTAAAGAAATGCCAGCATACTTTTCTGTAGATCAAAGACGAGCAGGCGATCCTCAATTGCATGCCGAGTTCCCGACCCTGGTAAATTACATGACAATACGTAATGGATTGAAGAACAATCCCTAGTACAACACCGGAAGCGTAACCATAAGCCTCATTTGTGCTCGTAGTAGCATTTGGAGAAAAATGCGAAATTAAAGGACTCAGAGACATTGGCTGTAACATTCTAATTAAAAAAGTTGCAAGAATGAAAGATTGTAAGTGACGAAATTCACGACTATGTTTTTCGTATCAGCAACTCATTCACTTACTTAAGTACAATATCCAGCAGAAAAGTGCAGAATCCTAAACGAAGAAAGGTCCATCCATAAGTCATCTTAATTGCCTCAAGGAAACTCGGTTTTCTTTTTCTCTTCCGAGCATTTTCTATTTCTTTGTTCCAATTTCTGTAAAAATATTAAATTTGGATATTTACAAAATAATATATATGTTTTAAAAGTACTTTACTTTGTGGCTAATCATACTTTGATGTACGCACGTTTCTAGTTTATCACCGAGAGTTTCACTGATATCCTTTGGCAAGACATTGTGAATATCCTTTGGCTTTATTTCATTTTTTCTTCCATACCAAAATAACGGAGCTAGCCAACTATAAATGATAATTATTGCTATTTTATTATACAACTCAAGAAATGAACATTTGATTTGTATAAACTTTAATAAAATACGTATTTAGACTGTACAGTGTTAAATTTCAAACGATTTATGAATTAACTTGTAACAAGAAAAATAGTACAGATGCATAAAGTAGTTATGTGTATCGTATAGATTTAGTTGTCAGGTTTGGTGGTCCAACGTTAGTCCTCGGATGTGTCACATATAGCACAGAATGCGGAACAATGTGTATACGAGTCTCAGATGTCAACTTACCAAAAAAATGTTTTGCTAATTATGTTAGCATTTAGCCTTGGATTTTGATTATTAAATCTTTCGCTGCTATCCATCGTACTTATTAATAAAAGATATTTTTCAGCTTATTGAAACACTTAATTGATTATTGATTTTGATGAGAAAAAAAAGAATCTTAATTATTCAATCGGTAATCTTCAGATTTAATCTTTATTCTATTATAGCGGTCTTTAGAATGATTTCGTCAGATAGTGAAATTGCAGTGTTTCTAAAATACCTGTAAGAAACGAATGAACTCGAACTTGATCTCCCGAGTCACAGGTTTTTCTTATATGCTATTGAAAATCTTATATACCATCGTATTTTTATCATGATTGATAGTATAAGTCATTTTTATGCACGATCGCGATACGGAAAAGCCTTATAATTTCATCATCGAAAATTGTGTGAGGTGCGATATCTCACGCAAGTTTTTGATCAATCTAGCTGAAATTTTATGAGAACGCTGCTCTCGTGCATTCCAAAATCATTCTTTATCCCGATCTTCTACTTATTCTTTAAATGCAGACACTTTATGCTCGATTTTTATATTTATAAAAATCAAATAAAATGCAAATATTAATGTATTATATACGTCCCGTTATCTATTTTTCTCGTTGACTATACTCCGTCTCAGCTAAGCTGTTTTGTAATTAACAAAAAAGGTGATAATCGTACGCAGCGAGTCTGGAAAGTAAGATGCCTGATATGCTTCCAATTGTAGTTTCTCGATGGTTTGGCAGATCGTGGAATGTTTTACCCAGTTAGTTACTAGTTCCCATCGAAAGATTGAGAAACACGTTTTTTAATCCATCTTTCACGTCCCACGTAAAAATATAATATGAGATCTCATTATGAATTTCAGAAAAATTTCATATGAGATCTTTATATTTTTCACGTAAGCTTGCTCTTCATTCAATACATGAGGTACACATTTTCCTTCTTCTTGAATTTTTCTTAATGCACGCAAAACCTCTCACAAACAGCTACCTGAGTAATTCCCAATTTTTCAGCAAGTTGTTTGTGCAGAGTCTTCATCCAGTAGCTCTTGCAATTTCGCGTCACTGACCTTTTGAGGCGACCACAACGTGGCTTATCACTCATATCGAAATCACCGTATTTAAATTTCTGAAACCATATCTGCGACATGTACTCTCGTATACACATTTGTCTTCAAGATAGCTCAATCTATTACAAACAAACTCGCTAAATGGTTTTTACAATGAAACTTGAATTCTAAGCATTCTACAAAAAAAAGCCAAAAAAAAAAACTTTTCAATTGGCTAACAACCTAAAAACGAATTTTAACAACGGAATAGTATATTGTGTACCCAGGATGTAAACGCGGTTTTTAATCCAAGTGTGGAGTTTGCATTATGAGTGAAAGAGTATAGGGTGTAATGCGCTTATGCCGGAGAAACAAAATAAAAAATTGTTTAATATTTTCAGAAAAATTATAACATATTTTCAGACAAAATATGTTCAAACTATTTGGTTAACCATTCAAAATAACATGTACTATAAATTGTAATTTTTCCTATTTTCATAATAAATCAATAACAAACAAGTATATATTTATCTACTCTTTTTTCCTTCTTTTAGCAAAATAATAATTAATTTTGCAAATAATCTAATAAGTGCGTAGTTACCGTGTCTAAAAAATGGTCACATTAGCTCTGCTTAATATGCAAAAAGAACTCAAATAAGAGTATATACAAAATAAATCTTGAATATGAATTCTTTGAACTCCTTTATAATAACCTCCATGCACATAATAATCTTATTGATTTTTTATAAACTTGGTATCATAAAAATGCCGTATAAATATGAATTTGACTATATTTTCTTAAGGAGCAGAAGCTATTTCTAAAATAATTCCATAATTTCTGGAATCTAGAATGTAATACAGTACGTAAATTACCACGCTTATTTATAAAATAACGTAATTTTCTAGAAGCCTGCTAATACGCGACACAATGAATGTTTTTTTATGCACAATTACAGTATGTAAATTTCAATGCTTATCTATATAGAAAAAAATAGCATAATTTTCGTGAGACTGTACCTTCTAACAAGCGACACAATCGATATTTGCACTTTCAGGTAACAGAGTTTTATCTGTACATCAGTGTTCAAACAAACAAGTTCGGGTTGACTACGAGAAAATTTATCAACTGCATTAAGCGTATCTTATCGCGTATACCAAAAATCACAAGATGCAAACGGCCGGAAGATATTTCTACAGATTAGAGAAAATACAAAATCATACGATGCTAAATTATTGGCCTGAAGTTCTGAAAAATATACTACTAGATCGTATTCAACCTTATCAAATAACTGTATATAATAATGAAATTATAAATGCTGATAGCAGTGATTTTTTGAAGAAAACAATTGAAGTAATACCTTTGGTGAATATTAATTTTAAAATGTTTGGTATCACTGATACTTACAATAATGATACTATATCGACATTTACTAATCAAAAACATACAGAATTATCAATAATTCTATGTGAGGCCTTTGATGATTATGTAAAGTATTTGATGTGCACTATCAATTTTCTAGTAGATTTACATGACACTGCTAGACCACATTGTTTAGTTATTTTGGCTGGAGATGGTGCAGTCAATGAAAATTCGCTCCGTAAAGTACTTGAATATTCATGGTTGAAGAAATTTTTAAATTTTTCTATAATAGTATTGCAGGTAACAACTGATCCTTTTTTACTATACTATAACCCCTTTAATCAATACTTCACGAGAGAACTGTTAAGTTCGAGGTCCCAAATATTTCCAAACAAACTGAATAACGTTTATAAATATCCTTTGAAGTTGTTGGGACTTCATTGGCCACCGGTCTCATATCTTACAAAGCAAAATGAAATTACTGGAGTAGAGGTTAAAAAGCTTCATTTTCATCTTGTAGTACAGGCAGCGAACGTTATGAACTTTTCTTTGCAATATATGCACTTGCCATTACACAATATTATTAGTATGTCAAATCTTACAAGCATATATAAAGCTATAGAGGAACGCTCAAAGATAGATGATTTTAACGTATTTGTATTACCTTCGACGATAACCTACAATGTACCATACACTACATTTCTCCCCATAGATTATACTTTGAATGAGTGTATTGCAGTTGTACCTATAGTGACATACCATAAAGACAACTATAACGTATGTTTTTTATTTCTAATCTTCCTTCTTTTAATTGCTGTTTTTTCTAAGTATATAATGCGAATGTTTAAAATTAAAAATAAAAACATCACTACTTTTTACATTATTCAAATGCTACTGGGTGTAAGCGTAGCTAGACTTCCCAAGAAGTCTGCACTAAGAATAATAGCAATGGGTTTTATGTTTATTGCGTCGATGAACAGTGTGTACAATTATTCAAGATTTGCAACCTTGCTGACCGTAAAAGAAGAAATGCGTTTTGATTCTCTGCAAGATATCGATGAATCTGGTTTTCAACCAATAATCGAAAACTTTATCTTTGATATCATCTTTAACAAATACGATTTAGATGAAGACAAGTCTTTCAGTAATATAAGATTAAAAATGAAAAAAATCGACAATAGTCATGAGTGCTTAATCCAGTTAAAAGAAAATAAAAAAGTTATTTGTCTGATGCACGACGCTATGGCATATTATGAAATTCGAAAATATCTTAAAACTACGAAAAAACCTGTGATGAAAATAGCAAAACCCGTATTTGCATACTACATTATGGGATACTTAATGGACAAAGCATCTCCTTATCAGGACAAATTTAAAGAAATATTCCGAAAGTTTTACGAATCTGGCATCCCTAAAACATGGAATATACATAACGAATTTGAAAGCATAAATGTAAAAGACACTACGCATACCACTGTTTCTGAAGACACGCTTTTATGGGCTCTTATCACAATTTTGAGTGCAGGTTATTCATTGTCTGTTGTGGCATTTCTTATTGAATGCATTATCAATTATATAAATAAATAAATTAACTGTATCATTTCGATTTTATGCATCACTACTGTGTGAAGTTGTAAATTGTTAATCACGTTAATGAATAAATAAAAATGCACATTAAGAAAAAATAAATATTGAATGTGAATTCTTTAAAACTCCTTTATAACAACATTCATGCATATATGATAATCCTATTGGAGGTTTCCAACTTAGTATAGTAAAAATGTCGCATTTCAGTTAGGGTTGAATTTGAATACGTATTATGAATATAAATTTAGGTGCGTTTTTTTTTGTTGAGTAGAAGAAATTTTTAAAATTATTTCACAGTTTCTGGTGTGTAGAATTTATTACAGTACGTCCATGCTTATTTACAAAATAACGTACTTTTCTAGAGGCTATGCACATGCTAATGGGCGACATAATCAATAGTTCACTTTTCCAGGAAACAGCTTTTTCTACAACAGTATTCTTTAAGCAAACAATTTCAAATTGAATATAATATATCAAGTGCACTGTTTGTATTTCATACGTTCAAAATTAAAAGATGCAAGGACATTAAAAATTGTTATACATCGCTTCTAAATTACATGTACATAGATGTGTATACAAAATAGTTGATGCCCTTGTGGCCTATTTTAAAAATATCCGATACTTCTTTCGTTTCTGCAGGATTGATGTACTCTTGAAGGCTAAAACTACCTACAGTTGAGTCCATCTCGGTACCGTCCATTATGTAGCTTCGGCCCCCTTTGAGGAACTAGTCGTTATGTGCTACATTAGCGTAACTTGCGTTATTCGATGCTCTTTTGGATACGAATTTTGGAATTTCAATTTTTGGGCTTCTTGTTGTTATAGCGGCCATGATGTTAATTAGTAGGTATTCACTCGCGATTCGCGGTGAAGCCCTGTGAATATATTGATAAACCAATACGTCTAAGTCATAGTATACAGAGTGTTTGCATACACGTCTACATTCAATATCAAGTTTCGAGGAGAACTAATAATCGATATTAACTCAGGTAGTTATAGGATGTCAGTTTTGACATAGTATCAAACCTCTATATCTTCAGTGTGCCTGTGCACGCAAATAACTATGAGGGAAGTAGGAAAGTGTCTTTGCTATACTAAAACGCCGGTAAGTTCAAGCGGTGGAGGAAAAGAAGTCCAAGACTATTTTGTTCTACGGCTACTAAAATCGCACACTGTCATTAGGGTGGTGAGTCTGTATTATTAGTTAACAAAATACAAGCTTTATCTTTGTAAAAGTAAAAACACAGTCAAGATTGTTGTAAATCAATAGAAACATGTTGGACACTAACTTTTATATGCTTTTATAAATTTCGTCATTCTATAGAGTTCCTTGTTAAAAATAAGATATACTTATAGTGATTTCTTGTGTCTGATCTACAGACCTATCCAATTTATGGCTTGTGAGCCGAATTTTGATGCGGCTGCTACCAGACAGAAGATTATCGAACGGATTTTTACTATATTGTGTACAACCCTGCAGTTTGCTCATCCAAGCCATTCAATTACAGTTTTTATTCGATTACCAAGGCGTTATTAGGTCAAAACCCGCGAAAATCGTGCATGCGTTAGAAAAAGTATTTTCAGATTTGCCAAAATATTTATGCATATAGTTTTCAATTATTCTTTGATGTTACGTAAAAATTCTTATTACCAAACGAAAATATCAAAATAACTCGATTATATTTGAGTTTAAATAAAACAATTGGGAATTATAAAGAAAAACATTAGAAAGTATTTGTGTCTAATCATGTTTATTTGTTTGTGTAGATCTAATGCTTCATATACGCTTAAATACAATTTTCTATTACAGAAAAAAATATACGAAACTTAGGTAATGTACACGCTGTATATTCAATTTATAAATAGATATCTTTTTGAAATTTTTCATCGGTTACAGCATCCATTGCGATAAGTGGTTAAATATATTAATCTCATGTTGCGGATGCTCTCTCGTAAAAGCAATAATCGCTTGATTCTCTTGACAAAAAAGTATAAAAAAAGAAAAACAACAAAAATACTATTCCTATACAATATAATTACTCTTATAGAAAGAAAGTTTCTTTTTTTATCTTCAATAAACATCTCGACTCGATGACAATTCAATTGTACATATTGACGAAATAATACTTTTTCCACGGGATTAGACTACGTTAGAAATCTTTTCCACGTCACTCATCATTCGCACCTGATTTGTTCTTTCGCACTTGTCATCATTCACACGTCATATAGTAAGTCTAGGATGATGCATAATCTTGTAGTGTAATAATGATTGTGATGTAAAAACGCAACGCTCTCGCATATAAAGGCGGTCAAACAACTAATTGTCATGCAGTGCGCACACACTTTTTTCGAAATATTAGTTTTTCTCATTTTATCGTTTTTCGCGAGTGTAAAAAATTCACGCTCCGTTTTCTTACTTCTCTTTCATCTCTGTGCATTCTTTCATATTTTCTCTTTGTTTTTTTTTTAAAGTCGCCATGTGCAAGAAGCGCATTTACATTATATCAATATATCGTATATATTAACTTCGTAAAAATCCGTGAGATTTCTCAAAAACGCTATGCGGTTCTTCCACAGTGCAAGCCGTACTTTGTTTCGTGCTTACTTAACTCCTCCTCATCTTTCTCCGAATATTTCACGCGAATATTAATAAAGAATAAAGGAAAAAAAGATGATATTTTACATAAATTCAAGCGACATTGTACAATGCAAAAACTTTTTCTTTTTTGTGTTTGTATATATCTTTGGTAGAAACTACTAAATAAATATTATCGCTTATATAAAGTACAGTTTTCCATTTCGAGGCTTCGAGATCGTTTACACAGAAGCTCGACGAAAATTTTTTCGCGCCTTTGTGCGAGTTACACTCGACACCCTTTTAAAAAATTACACGTATTTACGTGTCATGTACAAAAGTGGCATTCCTCAGAAATGTGGAAAGAAAAAGAAAACGAAAACAACGGATAAGCAACCGATCGATCGGCTAACGTGCTCTCGATGAAAAATAACAGACATGTGTACTCTCGTGCATCGCGAGAAAAGTGTCATTGTGCGCCGAAGGTAAACACACGCCAAGTACGTTTAAAAATTTGTGATCGTCACTTATAATTCTAAATTGCAGCGTCAACTCGCTCCTCGCTTCTTTTCTTTTCTCCCAATTCATTGGTGCCTTGAGATGCAAGAGAAAACGAAAAAATACGCCGCCTTGCAGAAAATACGTATGGTAAAAACTGTACACAATAATTTGAACTTATAGCGTCGAATATATAAACAAATATATCGATACATCGCAATTATATTTTTTTTCAATCATTCTTTTTTTCTTGTTTTTGCTTAGAGAGACTTTTTCCGCTAATCAAAACCGAGCGCTTAGCTACGAAAAATTAGTCTACTCAATCAATACAGCAGTGATAAATATCTCTTTTTTGATCTCCTCTGCCTAATTGCTAGGTAGCCTCTAATGCGCGCGCATAAACAATTTTTCACTTCAAGAAGTAAAATTTTGCAGAGATGCTTTTTCATAATATATATACTTTTTACAAGCAAATGAGGATTCTACGGCATTCCTGCAATATTTTGTATTCTTACTGACATACATGATTGTATCGATTTCCCATCTTGCACAAACAACGATGTTATTCCGATAAACGCTTTTTGTGGTGTTTCACCATTTTTAGCGATAACAGAAGCATAAAAGAACATCGATATTTAAAAATGATTTACAAATAAAGTGCTTTTCAAACTATACAATATAGCACGATATTAAATTTAAAATAACGAAAATAAATTCACTTGCATAAGATCGAAAATTGTTACAATCAACGCCAAGATGATTCGAACACGATTCGTTTACCGCGCGTTTCATTCTTAGTTTTTTCAACTTCCTTTATTTTCAATGAAAAATTGTTTTCAATTTTTCCGGTCAGTTTCATCAGGTTTTACACAAACCTATCCTACTCAGGAAACAAATCCAACAAACTAATCGAAAGCAAGAACCAATCGTGGTACTTCGAAACTTCTATTTCTATCGATAATTTTCTATTTTTCTGTAAAGTTACATCTTCTCTTAAGTGTTTTTAAAAACAGTAAAATTTTCTTAATACATTTATGGGTTGTGAAGTTAACTATGTTTGCATATACCATAGTTGACATCTAATATTATAGTTAATGTTGTGTTAACTATAAATTAAAAGCGTGTAGTTGGCGTCCACAGTTTTTACCCACTGTATAAAATATTTACTTTTTCAAGTAACGAGGATAATACTGATGTCAAATTTCATGATTCGAAGTTACATAATTTTTAGAGTAACGCAATACGAACAGAGTGAAAATTGTCGAAGTACGTGAATCAGTTTTTGATCGAAAGAAAACAAGGCAATTTACCTATTCAAAGGTAGCGCGCACGACCGCAATTCTAAGATTTCATCCCTGGTTAGGAAACTTCCTTGAACACAATTATATTCAACTAAACTCTCGATGTTTAAGATTCAAGTTTTCCAAGTTTTTATGAGGTACTCATAAAGTAAACACTACATAATGTAATAATAATATAAATTATTGAACAATCAATATGCAATGATATAAATGATATATCGCACTTAATTGTCTACAAGCAAAAAAATGTACAATAAACACGATTTTCTCATAGTAGGCATTAAATACCAACTTTACGCGCGTCGTTGTGCCTCATCGGCAGTGAACGCGTCAACGTATCTACAAAATAAGGATTCTTAAACGCAAACTTAATTGCCTTTAAGTCGTCATAACTCACGGTGCAAAATATAGATAATAATTGCTCCTACACCTAACGATAATCGTAAAGATACATAAATATACAGAACTTCAATCGGTAAAAATCGAACGATCAATCATAAACACAACGTCCACCGACAACACCTCTCTAACCAGGGACGAAGTTCGTCCATATACGATCCACACAAAAATCCCGCGAGATTCTAAGGCTACTGTTCATCGTCGAAGAAAAAATAGTCGCGCGTCTAGCAGGTCGAGCTTTTCAGCTCGCCGATGTCAGCGATGTTCTGAAGAAGCGCCGAGGCGTCGCTGGCCTGGTTGTTGTTGCTGGCCGACGAGTTGCCGTTGTTAGACTGCTTGGCGGTGTTACTGCCAACGTTGGTGCCGTTATTGGCGTTGTTACCGTGGTAGCGCTCCCTCAGGGTGCTTAATGCGGACAACAGTCTTGTATTCGACGACATGAGGCGCGAGTTGGCCGCGTCCAAGGCGGCTATCTGCTGCTCCTGCGCGTCGATCACGCGCTGCTTGTACGACAGCGCTGCTGACATCTTCTGCTGCTCGCGACGCAGTTCCTCCTCCACGGATATCAACCTGGAAAATCAAGACTCTATTAGTTCATTTGCCAAGATTTCAGCGGGCTGTGCGAAGTGGATGTTATATGATGGAGAGATTCGGCGAGTCTGTTGTCGCAACACTCAGCTTAACACTTTGATTTGATGTATTTGATTTGGTAGCGACGTTAAGCCGAGCAATGCATGTATACATTAATCATTCTGTATGTATATAGCAAATGATAATAATGTAAAAAAAAATATAAACAATGCGCAACACTTTCTTGAAAATTATATAATATTATACAGATTAATTACTCTATTATGTTTGTGTAAAGACACAGTGTTTTGCATTTTTCATATCTACTAGAAGCATCGTACATACAAAACAAAATTTTAACACGACCATCGCGTTAAATGTTTGTTCTTAAAGAGCTATTGAGCAACCGTAAGTTTTCGCTTCATATCAATTCGTTACAAAGTAGCTCTTTTGGTAAATAATTACAGATTACGCTAATAAAAGGTCGCAAATCAAAGTTATACGGTGCAGGATTTACTCATTGTAGATAAATCATATAGCATAATACAATAACTTGCACGCAATAGGAAGCGCAAAAAACTGAAAATCGAGCAACCAATACAAAGTCATAGAAAGTATCGTTGCACATGTACACAAAATGTTAATAATAATACTAATAATACTAATAATACTAATAATAATAAACAGGGGTAATAAAACAGCTGATCGAATGTAGTGGTGTATTATCAAACAATCTTCTGTATATGCCTGATGGATCGCAAATTAATAAGCAATGATAACATTACGAGTAAAAAAATATGAGACCAGTGTGTAAATATATAAGTTCTTACGCAACGTTTTGTGGAGCGTAGAGGTAGAAGCGGTTTTGTGTGTAGAGCGCGCTGTGACTGTATATATAATATATATATATATATATTTTTTTTAACAATCAAAAAATTAATAATACGACAATAGATAAAAATGTAATCATGACAATCAAATGCTAAACACGTGACATAGAATGTAAAAATGTTAGAAGCTTATAAATATAATTTGACTCTTACACCAAGATCCAGATCAAGCCAGAGTATACCATTAATGCAGCGAAGAGAATGCACAGAAAAAGACAATCAATTAAAATACTGATCAACTTGACATGTATATAATATAATCTAGAATGATAAAGATTCAAATCTACTTTATTCATAAAAATCTGTTATTTCCGTGTTGCTTATTCTCTACAAGCATTGCATTTTTTTATTTTACTCTGGTAATTAAATCTTGATTGTTCGATAAATATGCGCGTGATAAGATATGCATTTGAAGCATCTATACTTGATTTTTTTAATGAGGACTGATGGTGAACAGTAGTGATGCGCGTTTTCGCTGAAAGATTGCGATCAGGCTATATCGTAAAATCACTATTCATTTCAAGTGCGGAAGTCCCTTGCTTTCTCGTCGACAATCGTGCAAATATATCGATTATTAATTACTCTGATTCCACTGAAAAGACATCTACCTACTGCAAAAAAAAAACCAAGGAAACCCATGTTTGCATCTGCATTCCATTATTTACTCCCGTAGTTAATCGTTACATTAGTAAGTAAAGCCCAAATTTTATAAAAGCTTAAGTGCGTATCTTAATGAAACAGATTTTACACTTTAATATGAATGACAATGCATTTAGTAGCTGAGCACCTAATGGAATAACCAGAAAAAAAACCTGCGTTTCTGAAAAAAAAAAAATTGTTTTCACCAAATCAACGACACTCTCCTGATTAGTAATAATAACTCGCTCGACAACATATTTCAGGATTAGTCTCATGAAAAAAAAACATTAACAACACCCCATAGTTCCATTAGTAGAACACGTTGCATTCCGTTATTACGCAGCCGAAGGGATTCGGACTTTGAGAAAATGAACAGCGAGTGAGAGAATATTATCAATTTTAATTCTAAAGAAGAAACGAGAGAAAGAGAGAGAAAGTTGTGAAAGGAAGAGTTGTCATCAAAGATTAGTACCTGGAGATAATGCTCTTCATTTTGGTGTCGGGCCCCAAGCCGTCGACATCGGCGTCCTCGGCGGCGCCCAGCCGGGCGCGCAGTCTGTCAACGCTGCTCTGCAACCTCTCGATTTCGACCTCGTACTGAAATAGCGCATAGAGCAAAAGAAGTTTGTTAGTTACAGAGTTAACGAGTAGGACGCGCGATGCGTGGTGGATATATGATGATGAGAAACGTAATCGCGTTAAAAACAGGGTTATTAACATTGTTAATTAAAAAATTAGATATTTTAAGTAGACAGTCTCGATTGTAATTAGAAAATTTCAAAAAATATCTCGAAGCTTTCCGTAGACGAATTTTTCCTCGCATCAGATATCTGTTAAGTGAACCCTCCTGCACCACCAGTCATGCAAATTACCTGATCGATACTTCGATGACTCCTCGACTTGCTTCTCCTTGTGGCGCAGCTCTCTTCCTCGCTGGTGTCGGACAGATCTCTCGTAGAGTCCAACGACAGCCTTCTCCTCAGCTTTGTGCAGCACACGCTATTCTGATTCTGTTCGTTATTACCCGGCCTGATGGCCGAGTTGTTCTGTCTCCACTGGTGAGATTGTAGTCCGTTCCTCTGCAGGTTCCTCGCGTTCTGCTGCAGTGGTGGCGACGGGCTCAGATCCACTCCTCTCACGTTCTCAACACCACCGTTGCTACCTTCTCGCTCGTCAGAGCTAGTGCTTCCTCGCCTACCGTTTCTACCGTGATGGTTCGACTCCATGTGGTAGACCGGGTTGGCGAAGGCTAAGGGTGCGCTGTTGAGGATGTGGCCGTTGGCGTTGTTGCTGGTAAGATCTACGGGACTGGAGCTCTGGCTGTAGGCGGCGAAGCTCTGGTAGCCAGAGGAGGCGACATTGCTCAACTGCGAGATCGAGATCTGCGAACCCTTCTGCGACTTGGACTCGCTCACCTCGTCGTCGGCATACCTCAGAAGGTCCGAAAACTCGTCCAGATTACCGTTAGCTAGTTGTGCTCCGGTTGGATTATTGCCGCCATTGGTTTTGGAATTGTGGTAGCTGTTGTTGTTCGGCTGGTGGTTAATCGACAGGGTGATGTTCGAGCCGGTGTGGTTGTTGGCGTTGATCGTGGTCTTAGAGACGTTGTTGTAGTTCTGCTGGTGGGTCTGGTTAGCGTTCTCCTCTTTGCAGCAATGGTTCCTGCTCGCAGACCTCGACATGTTGTAGTTATTGTGGTTGTAGTTGTCCTCGCACCTGTCGTGAATGTCGAGGTTCTGCAGCCTGGCGATGTTGTGTCTGTGTTGAGCCATCGTGCTGTTGTTAGACTGATTACCGGTAATATTATAATTCGAGTCCTTTAGGTTGCTGTGACTCTCGGACCTCGTGGGGCTAGTTGGATGACTAGCGTTAGTCTGACAGTGATTGACATTAGCTAAACTCGCACTGGTAACCAGCCTGTATCCTGGTCCACTGCGATTGTTGGCTGCGAAGGCAGTGGCTCGCTGATGAAGATGTTGCTGCCGGCTGATGGGCGTCGGTGACCTGGAGACGAAAGCCGACGACTCGAGCGGGTAGTCGTCGTTATTGATTTGCAGTTGAAGCTTGCCGTTAGTGGGCATATAAGCGTTCCGGGGCAGTGTAGCAGCCCTAACCACATTTGGGCTTCGTGTGCCGTTGTTGGCATTGTGTCCCAGTGTATTGCTCTGAATGATCTCGGTGCTGTCGCCGATCGTACCGTTCAGAGTGCTGTGGTTGCTGCTGAGAGTCGAGGTCGCGGAGATCGAGAGGTTGGTGTTGCTGTTGGCGATGGTCGGATCGTTGTAACGAAATATGTTGTTCTGCAGGTTTGGGTAACGCAGAGTCGAGGGTACGGGCGAAGGGCCGGGTTGATCGAGGGCCTGAGAGATCCTGTCGAGGATCTCCGGGAGACGAGAGGGTGGCGACGAGGGAGAGTTTGACGAAGTCGTTGCGACGCTCTCACGGAGAAGCGCGTGAAGGAGCGACAGCTGTTTTCCCAAGTCGATGTAGCCGTCGTATTCCATCGAGTTGTTCTGCGTTTCTTTCGAACTCTGTGAAAATAAAGGATAACATTTTAATGAGTAAGTATTCTTTACGATGGTTTAAAAGCAGATTCGCAGCAGTAACTCAGGTTTGTGTGCATACTTAAAATTCTTAGATTGCGCACTTATAAGCAAGCTCGTTCCTCTATAAAACTCAGGCCTCTAAAAGTTTTTTTCAAGCTTAATGTATAAAAGATGAAGGAGCCATTCGAGAGATTTCTTTCAAAGTGCCGTAATAACTTTCCGATTTTTGCATAAAATTGCATTAGAAAATAAAAATTGATTATCCCACTCCGGGCGAATCTTTCGAAACTTCTCTGTTGACTTTTCAAAGTAGAGCAGCGAGTGCTCGCCTGCGCGCGAGATGAGAAAGTTTCCTAATAACTTCTTCAAACAAAAATTACCATCTCGCGTGTACTTAAAAAGACTATATCTATCTTGAAGGAGCTTCGTAACTATACTTACGCTTATTAATTGCAAAAAGGTCTTCATCGAAGGCGCTTCACGTTCCAGGACGTCGTTCATAAATTCCATAAAATTTTCCTTTCCCTGGAATCTCGTAAAGTTCGCCAGAGTCTGGAGGGTCTTCGCCACCAACGTCAGATTTCTCGCAGCCTTTTCGTTCGGATACTCTGTAACGAAGCAGAAAAAAGGCGACGTTCAATTTCCGTCCAAGAATATAATATAATAATACAAAGGCGAAATCATAATAACGCGTTAATCGGCTCTCGTAACTTCAAAGACTTTGTCGTCAAAGAGCTGCGTATTATTACAGAACTGCGGTAAAAAGTAATCGCCGCTACGGCATCTGCCTCGTTCTACGCATTAAGCGAAGCTTATTATTAATGTATATATAAGGACTTTGCTGTTACGAAAGAACAATCTTTTGAAAACTAACGATCGCCATGGTTTAACGGTCGCATTAAACGCGTGGAATGCTACAGTTTTTCCGGGATATCGTGTATGATTATACACCGAAAAGTATGTTAATTTTATCTTAAATACATAACCATATCGAAACAAAACTCACCGTGTGTAATATTAAAGAGCGACGGACTGAGAATCGCGGGGCACAAAAACCTCAGGAAAATCGAGGCCGATATCAGATTATCGGCCATGTCCTCTCTGCCCATCTCCTTCAGTCTCTCTCTGAATATACGGAAACACTCTCTCAGCTCGATGGGGAAATGCGAGTGACTCGCGAGGATTCGACTCCAGGCGAGTTCGACAGCGGCTCGAAGATTCTGCTGTTGTTTGTGCAGTGCTGCAACGGAGGCGACCTTCAGAGGGTCGACCTCACAGTCGCCACCCTCGACTGCACCGCGAACCACTGGACCGAGTGTCTCCTGCAGATAACGATCACCGGTCAACTTCAGGTAAGCTTCCATCGCTTTGGTCGCCAGACTGTTGCCGCGGAAGGTCAGCCGTTCGTCGTCTGTAAGATGAAAGCAACGTTGAAGATTATAAATGATTTAAAAATCTTTAGTAATTTTGAAAGAAAGCAATATAAACAATGTATAAAAATTTTCTATAATTTTTAGTAATGTTTACAATACCTATTCTGTTATTTTATAAAAATATATAAGAAAAAAAAACTTATATTACTAGACAGTTTCATATTATCATTGCTCACCAATTCTGTGAATGTCCATCATAACAAGATCAGCCAAAAACTGAGGCGCCCTCTTCTCCCTCTGCATGACGGCGACGAGTGCGGTAGCGATGTCCTCCTTGGCCTTGACGCCAATCACGGGCTCGAGTTTTTCGCACAGAGCTGCGTAGTCTGTCTTCAGATACTCGAGGAATTCCTGGTATACCTGAACTGGTAATATGTCGACCGACTGGAAACGACACTTGACCCGAAGTGCCGGTGGTTCCTTTAGCGGACCTTTGTCCCCGACCACTGGATACCATTTTTCCGTAAGATAGCGCGACGTCACGTTGTTTACGGGTATGTTCACTGAGCCTGGAAAATTAGAATAGAAAATTTTAGTTGTTGGATCTTTATAGCGAGATTACGTTAGGCTTTTCTTTTAGAGACAATGAGGATTTCTTTTTGCAATACGTTGAAAAAAAAATTACGTTATGGATATTGAATACAGTCGAATACGGATACGCGTCTCCGATTTCATATTCTTTCCCCGTCATCTTCTTTCTTTTCATTGACTTTTGTAAGCGAGCATCAAACTTTCCATGAGCAGATGCAGGACGGACGGGACTTTCCTTTTAAATGCGGAAATACGAAAATCGTATTTTCTATTCAAATTCTGACGTGATGGGGGAAGGTCCGGTTCTTATAGGACGTTTCTTATAGTTATATAGTTTTACTTTACGTCAAATGCAATTAAAATATTGTTATAGAAACTACTAGTTTATCTGTTATAATCAAATGGTTTTTTTTTTTGACAAAAAAACGAGTATAAAATTTTATCAAAAAATCTTGAGAGCATTTTTGAGATATTTCATGACTTTTAATTTTTTTTTTATTAAGTGTTCTATTGACTTTATACGCGCCCATCGCGTTCTTATAATCATTCTTATCAATTTCTACGTTTTTAGACGAGGAATACATACATTACGCGTCATACACAACGAACGCCGAAACAAAAGTGTTACAACATAGCGCTAAGAAATCTTTCGCGTAACATTATGAATGTACTCATCTGTATACGTATATAAGAGTATCAAACAAATGTTAAAAGAATCAATTGACAGTCTGAAAATCATAAACCGATCACCCAATGGCCCAAAAGTTAATCGCATAACAAATAAAAACGTCGCACTCTCGCGTCCGATTACCCCAAATCCATAAATCGCCTCTCTCTCGAGAGCTATCAAATTCCACGCATCACAAGCCCCGTGTCTGTCCCATCAATCTCAAGAAAACCCATATTCCCTCCGAGCAACTGCATCATCATCAGCATAGCCAACGACGACGACGACGACGCAACGAAGATTAAGATTTACGAAAATCCGTATAATACCGGTAAAATTCTCAATGCGCGAGGGAGAGAGAATAACACAATAGTAGCAGCAGCAGCAGCTTACCGATCAGCACGTTCTTGTCCCGTTTCTTCTTACGGTCGGCCTCTCTGTAGAGGTTCACCTGGATAGTATTGACGGCCGGCAGGTGATGGAAGTCGAATCTCTCGCCCCAGAAGCACAGATCGGCCTTGAGTTTCGCTGTCGTACGAGCGTAGAGCGTCGAGTCCAGACATACTTCGCAGAAGTAGCGCTTCTTTGCCGGCACGCCCTTCGCCTCGAGCAGCCAGATTTGGAGCGAGTTGTCTGTGCGACGCGTCTGCTCGGCTTCCGGCTGTACTGATTTGCGTAAGCTGTTTTTGTTTTGAGGGAAAAATTTCGGTTTTTATTATATTTTGCAAAGACTTGTGTTTCTTTGAATAAAGTTATATAGAGAGAGATTAATGTCACCCGCATAGTGTAGAAGCTGAAAGTGAAAGAGTAAAGGTCTGACGAACCGCGCGGTGTTGTCTGAGGTCAGAGATATAGACTCAAATTGTTCCTATACATTGTGCGCGGCACAAAAGTTAGTACGTAGATGTATATACAGCATCATCTTCAATACGTCGTAAATTAAGTTCATACTTTCTAAAGACGAGTATTTTCTTTGTGGCGTAAGGGCCTTACATACGTGACTCGTAAATTACCGGCGTTAATAAAAGCGTCGGTGTTTGTTAAATGTTTTAAAAGCAATGGACAAAAAAATAAAAGTAAGAGACGCGCAGTAAAGTCAATTACGTTAACGAGAGTCTAAAAATAGAGAATTTTCCCTCTTATATCAAACGACGGCGTATGTGTATTATTAGAAGTAAAAAACAAATATAATATCGGAAAAAATAATCAACGATCTTGACACGAGAGTCCGCTCACAACACATTACACGCGAAGCGGCAAGTCACCAAAGAATTTAAAAAGAAACATCGCGCTCTCGGTCCATTACAGTAAATTTTTTTCTAAGAACCATAACACTAACTCCTTTATGAATATTACTCGACCTCGTTCCAAGCATCAATTTTCGCTAGAAAATTAATAGCGCATAATATAGATGAAAAAAAATTAACACCACCGACCTGTGCATCCACTGTTCCCTCTCGTGAGCAGTTCTGCAGCTAAAGTACTTTGGTCCTCCGTTACTGGGTGTGACTTGGAAGCAATGAGGCCTATTGAGAAGGCTCGGATGCAGCGGTGTCACAGCGGCCAGGTCCATCGAGGTCACCGCCTGGCCGCAAAGCAGCGACTCGTGCGAGCGACAGCCACGAAGACCGGCACCGCTGCCTAAACCAACACCACGTTGCTTCTGACGCTCGAGCTTCGTCACGCTTTTCGTCCTCTTCAGCGGATTCGATCGGAACGATCGCTTCGAGAAGAAATTCTGGAAGAAGGTTGAGAGAGAGACATTGGTTAGGCTTCGTTACACAGTTTTAAAATTTTATAGAGTGATATTTTGGCTGTTTTATCTATAAAATAATTTTTATGATTTATAGTTGATCAGGTGTACACCTGGAAATCGTGTCAAGCAAACACACGCACCTGCCTATATATTAACACTTATATCCACACAAGCGCGACCTCAAAAACGCCGTCGAGAGAGTAATAGAGCACATCGTTAAAACGACTCCACATCAAAAGTCACGATTTCACGATCAATCAAAATCTCTCACTATATACATACACACTGCACGAAAACATCCGCGCGCGAAAGAGAAACCCGTGTGGAGAGAGAGAAAAGTAGCTCGTGGTCTTGCTGGACCGAAGGAGGAGACCAGACTGTTCGGAGGCTTCGGCTATCACCGTATCTTCGCTGCTATACACGGGTGAAAGGTGGAGTCTAGGTGAGGGGACTTACTCTACGCTTTCGTCTTCGTATGTGGATATGTATCGGTTGCTGTGTTTGTGTGACAATTGCGGGGAAATAGAAAACGTTTAATTGAGATCGATGAGCTTTTTTACTTACACGAAGCATTTGATATACTTCAAGAACCAGATAAACGTTATGATCGAAATTAAAACAAAAAAAAGTAAGAGCTATGTAGAAAGTATAACCGCGACCTTGATAACGATCATCAGAACTGGACGCTCCTCTTTCATTTCCTCTCCGCATATACACGGACGACAATTGAGAGATTCTGGAAACGCGATTTCTCTCGAGCCTTTTTAGAAAAGCCTTTCCGTGTATACCACGACTGTTTAACGAGGAAGTGAGGAAGGCTTATAACCAGTTTCGCGCGAGCCGCTCCATATAATATACGAGCTTGTCTCCGTTAATAATTGAACGAATTCCGCGTGATGTTTTCACTCTTGATTTATCCCATTCATTATACACCAGAGTCTCGGGCTATTAGCCTCAATGTAGGCAATTGGCTTGACTTAGTTTCGCGTTTTTTTAATTTTTTCTACGCATACTAATCGTCGTTTTCGAACTGTTTAGGTTGATTAACGAATTCTGAAAGTTTGATGATTATCTGCTCCAGAAACAAACGGTCCTCTATAAAATATCTGTTCTATTTTTTTTCTACTCGAGAATCTACATAAAAAACCACCTACTAGAATGAAGCTACTCCTAATCATGACGCACTCAAAAAGCGTATAAGTACCGGCTACTCGGTTATCGTTCGATTGCTCAAGCACGAGATATAGGTACATGAAAAAAAAAACGATGACAGCGTAATTGTTTGCCAACGTCTACCTTACCGACACTCACTCGCTCTTACTCAACAGTCAATTAATCCTCCTGTTGTAATTCGTCTGATAAGACGATTTTTTTCTATACGCTTCAATAACAAAAGCCGACAGCTCTTCCAATAATAATTACCCTAGCGGTGAAATAACCAATGATAGCACTGACGACCCGATCACTGCTCTCACTCTGGGGCTGATCCTTAGGCTCGACGCACATCCTCCGCCTTCTCATAGGCACAAGACGTAGCTTGGCTAAAGCTCCCGTTAGCTTCGCGACAAGCCTTCGTCTTCTTCTTCTTCTTCTACGACGTCGGAAGTAAGGGACTAGACAGCAAGTAGTACTCATGTAAAATGTCCGTAAGCATCGCCAGCGATGATGATTCGACGGATTTGAGCCTTTTGATCTTCTTCCTTTAACGTCACGCCGAGTTTTTGGGGGCTGGAATGACTGTGTGTGAGGTCGAAATTGATGATTTTTTTTCTACTATTCCTCGTTGTTGCCGGCTGCGCTGAGAGTTGTGTGTTGGCTTTCAAAATATTTTTTCCGTGGGTGGAGCGCAACAGCTGACTTTGGAATTATTCTCTGCTTATGAATTTATGGTAATACCGCGAGTTTTGAACTAACACGTGTGAATGACTGAACAAACGTCATGTATAGTAAAACGTAGATAGATAATCAATTTTTTTTCCAATATCTTATTACTTTTATTAACGATTATGAATCATTGAACCAATAACGTCTGACGCAGCGATTATTATTATCAATTACTGACGCCAGAGCTCTATTTCACTACGTAAATTTCAATTTGTCCACAAGTCTAATCCGATAAAAATAAAGACTTTCAACACACAACTCTGCAACAAGCACTTCTGTCTCAAAGTATACACACCCGAGTGTACATACCTCTCTTGAGTTTCTTTTACAACGCATACAGGAAAGATAATACAAAACACGTTACAATTAAAAATCGACTTTCAAAATAAGCAGCAGCACTTTTCACTTTTCCCGAATAAAATATTCCACTCGAAAACTGCATCACCAAAACAATGCACGCCCGCGCTCCAATAAAAGAAACCCAAGACTGACAGTAGTTATTGCGCTCCGACAAAACAGAGCCTCCGATAAGCTCACACATATACACACACCTTGTTTGCACAGCCACCGAGTGATTCTCCTTCTTCACCTTATTTTCTTCTGGTGTATATCTATAGTATATATATCGTACACAAAGCAAGTGTGTATATATATCTGTCAGGCGTGTAGACGAGATAAGCGGATGGTAGCGCGTAGATAACTGTGTTTTTTCGCAGCAGTCTCCGGAGAGTAAAATCTTCACTCACTCACTAATTCTAATAATAAGGTCACTTTGGTGAATTGTAAAAAAAAATAATAATCCCTCGAAATTCCTCCGTAATAACAGCCTTGACTCAACCCTGTACGAGAGCCGACTGTCCGTTCGAAAGACGAAGAAGAAGCCTTTGCTTCCTCCCGCTCTTTAAGAATTCAACCGGCGTATATAATACTGTGTGAGCTGCTCGATGGAAGGAGGAAGTATACCGTATACACACAGGTATATTTTCGGCCCGAGAAAAGTGGGCGTCAAGAGAGAGAGAGAGACAACCGCGCCGCGCAGCCAATTAATATCCGGTCGCGGAAAAGCGACGACTGACTCGCGCGTCACTTCTCTCGATATGAGCTCACGTAGGTGGAGCTTTAAATTTTTCAGCGCGAAGTGTGTCGCGCGCGTCCGAGTTTTGCAACTTCTTCTTCTGTCTGTATGTGCACAGGTGTGCGTTTTTTTGTGGGTATAGATGCTCCGAATTTCTCTCGGTGAAACAAACAATCGAAGAATATAACTGTTTTTTCTTATTCTTGTATGACTTTTTTTTTAAAAGCAGTAACAGAGTTCACTTCACGTAGCAACAATATTATCTTGAGTTAATAACAGTCACATAAAATATTCAACACAAATCAAAACAGCCACACACACACAACATTAACAATACGATGATTGAAGAATACCGCGCGGGTAACAAGTTGGCGGTAACCTCGCCATTCCCGTGAAATTTCGCGCGCGACTCTCCCGTTGCCGATGTATGCACCTCTACTCTCCGCAAAATCTCGACGTCGACTGATCCGTACAACTCGCGCGCAGATGCTCATCCGGGGCCCAAGTATAGCACAGTCCATCTCTCTCTTTCTCGATCCTCTATATAGAGGGGGATGTGGCCGGTGCGCGCACGGTCCCTATTGTGCCGCCGAAAAAGCGGAGCGACTCTGCCCCTCTCCATTCAGGTGTGCGAGAGACGACGTGTATACAAGGCCCGTTTCTCTCTCTCTCTGGGGGTAAAAACGGCGAGAGCTATAGCCTCGGTTTTAAGGAGAGAGAGAGCGGGTATATACAAAAATGTCTTCGAGGGGTTCTCGACGAGAGCACTGCTAGTAGTAGTCGATTTTTCGAGGGGCCTCTGCTTGTGTGTGATATATATGCGGCGAGAGTGAGTGTGAGTATTGTTAAAAGGGAGAGCTGGCTGTAGGGGCTTGGGTTATATGGGCTCTTGGAACGCGCGAAATGCCACGCTGGAGGAAGAGAACCGAGGTTTTTAATTTTGGAGTAATTGTAATTGGTCGTTGATGAGGTTTTCTAATGCTGCTGATTAATTTGGTCGTGTGGAAAAAATGGAAAAGAGCTGTGGACAGTGACGAATGTGTATAGAGCTATCTTGCGTATTTGTCAGCCGGAAATCGGTTTATTTTGGCTGATGATGCCACATGACGAAAATAGTAATATTCAAAATTATATACGCTACTATTAGAACGCTTTTTAAAAAAAAAGAATTACTCATACAAAACAGTCGTGAGACCAAAAGCAATTAAACCAGCTGCGTTGCGTAAAAATATATCAGTTGCAAAGAAAATAACGTTTATTTTTGCAATAACTATATACCGATGAATCATAACTATGTGTAATTTAACCGATCCGTATTCATAAAAATTAAAAAAGCTACACGTGTCACTCGTAAGAGTATAATCGCTTTAAAATGCACCCGAAAAATGCCGTGCACCGCTTACAAAAAAAAGCCGCATAGACACACTTTGCATGAAAAAATAATAAATTTCACTTCCTGTCTCTCTCTCCGAATTCTTGAAAACGTGTACCGACTACTGCACCCTAACGCACGCGGATTTTGGCCGAATGCCCGAAAATCCAAGTCCCCAAGTCGTGGCACGCGCGCTCGTTATGTATCACGAGGTAGAATCGGGGGCAAAGGCGTCGATAGGAATTTCTCTCTTGCTATAGCTATGAGGAAGCGCATGTGCAGAGAA
The DNA here is from genome assembly GCA_900474305.1 of Cecidostiba fungosa. NCBI lineage: Eukaryota > Metazoa > Arthropoda > Insecta > Hymenoptera > Pteromalidae > Cecidostiba > Cecidostiba fungosa. The sequence continues at coordinate 90,758 of UCOJ01000418.1, forward strand.
TATGACAAAATAGGGTGACTTTGGGGTTTCAAGTGACTCGATGGGAGATTTTTGGAAAATCTTTTTTCCGGAGGCTTGAATGAGAATTAGATGGGGTAGGTATGTAGGCTGGGCATTTGAATTATTGATGGAATTCTCGAGGAGCAGAGCATCGGCATTTGCATGTTTTGTTAATTTATAATCGTATAAGGAACGGTTTGTGCTTGATGTGGCGTTTACAAGAGCTGTGGAGTGTCATGAATGTAAATTTATTTTAATTGTAGTTTAAAGTTAATATTTTCATTTGTTTTTTAATTTATTAAACTTCATCGCGGGTTAACGATAATATTATAAGTATTTATAATGTAAATTGTAAATACTTATAATACGATAGATACGCTAGAATTTCTTCTTGCAGATTATAACGTATTCTCAAGATATGCGAATGCCGATAAAGATTCCTGTTTTATCGACATGAGTATGGCAACAAATAATAATATTTTTATATTATGTTATAAGTGTATTTTAGAAAATGTCGAAACTAAATAACGAATGCGAATAAAGATACGTTGCATTTTGAGTTAAGTGTACAATAAATTTGTACAACAAAGTTGTATTAATAGTTTTTTGTAAAATTGAATGTTACTTCAATGACATTCTATTGTTAATAAAATAACACCTTTACTAATGTTTAAAAGCGTTTTTAATTTTGTAAGACCAAAGCAAGTACAGAAAAGTTTATTGTGCAAAAAAAATTTAAACAATTTTCATTGAAACTAAAAAGTTGTAGTACTATGACAATTTTTCTGCCACATTGCCTTAGACATTCCTGCGCTGTGACTCTAAGCCAACACGTTATCAAGTGACCGTGTGGCCTAATGGATAAGGCGTCGGACTTCGGATCCGAAGATTGCAGGTTCGAGTCCTGTCACGGTCGATCAATCTTTTTTTAAACTTTTTTAAACAATTGATCGAACAGCAACTCCTTACTGTTCTTGTATGTGTTAAAAAAATATTAAAAATATGAATAATTATTGCAATAAATTGACTCGCGATTCGAGCTAGAAGATAGACATTCGAATGGGTAATAATTATCGCTAGTAGTTAAGAAATTATTACTAGTAATAGGAAGTATTAGAATTTTATAAAATTATTATCCTTTGAATAACAATAATTTTACAAGGACACCATTAACTTTCTTCATGAAATTTAGCAAGAAATGTCAAAGCTACGTATTATACCACATTCTCTTCGTGTATTGTGAAATAAATAAGTTACTCCAATTGTTATTAACAAAATAAAAAGCTTAATAATTATTCTGCTTTATATTTTATTAATAATAATTTCTTGTATATTATCTAATAGTGCATCCCAACGATTAAAATATTAAAGAGCGTTATAAGAACAATAATTCCTTGTGTACAAATATTGTTTAAACAATAATATTAAATAATTTTGCAACACATACAACTTTATCATACTGTCGAAATGATTCCACAATACTCTTCAGTTACCCAATTGGAAAATATCAAAACATTCATTCAAAGCCCAAAGGTAGAAAACAACCTATAGCGCATCCCCCAAGCAATATCTCCTGCAACGGCTGCTCGGATTCTTTACAGACAGCCAAGGAAGATCGTTGGCCGGGAGCCGCGTCATCTCTCGACGACATCTCGCAGAAAACCAGTTCGTTCTCTCTCTCTGTCTCCTCCCTTTGTTTTTCATCTCTATGCACGACCCTTTCGCGCCTCCTCTTTTGCCGTCGCGGCAAATGTCAACCGCCAAATCAGCGATTAGTCCTCCTGTCTTTAAACGATCACGTGCCAGACAGAAGCTTACTTTTTGCCTTCGTGATCAACGCGAAACCCTTCTTTTTTTTACCGTCAGACAGTGGCAACAAAAAATTGCAAAGTTTTATCGGCGTAACGTCCAGGAGCAAACGTATTTTTCCGTACGATTAAGTTTTTCTCGTCGACGAGACAATGGGGAAAGAGGATTAAATAATACGGTGTGTAGCCAGGCGTTTGAATGCTTTCCATTGCTACTTAGCGCTGCGTGAGATTGCCGCGCGTGATTGCGTATTCATGACGCTTAGCTCGCTTGAGAAGACACTGGAGACGTATATATAATAAGATTTACATGATTTTTTTTTATTGTAAAAAAGTGCTTTAAACGAGCAGCTATTTTAATCCTCAATTAGTTTGATTTATTATAACAATAGGTTCACATGCTTAAGAGGACATCGATTTTCCTACAATTTGACAATAACAAAACAACCCTCCCATCGTCACCTCAATGGCCAGTCACACATAAATCACCACGGCGCACTCGAAACCTCAACAGTCCGAGATCTCAATTGTAAGAAGAAGCACCTTCGATTCGTCGTATATATAACTGTCTCTCTGCGATGGGGAATATTTTGAAATATAGGTATACGTATGTGTGTGTGTGAATAACCGAATCCGCGACATTTCGTGTGTGGAATTGCGGTGCAGGGGTCGCACGAATTGGAGCATAGGTACCTTATACTGGATCGATATTTTCTTTTCTTGGCTGATGCAGAGTCGAGAGAGAAGTCGACGCCGATATCTCGGTCATTTATATAGCTATACGCTCGATTAGTAATTGAATGCGGCTGAAATTTTTATGCGCGACGAGGCTGTTTCGTGCCGGATAAAGACCTTAATATTCCGCGAGTTCTCGGTATACAATTTGTGGCGAAAATAAACAGAACTATACCATTCGTTATTCATCGAGTGCAGAGACTCTAAATAATTAGTTTCCTACTCTGTAATTTAAAATACACTATGAATGCGCATCCGATGCGAAAATTGCTATATCAGTATACGAGCAAAAGAAATTTTAATTCCCATAACCGAAAAACAATGCAAACTTTCCTCGAAAGCTCATCGAAACAAACCCGAGGCCGAGAACAAAAACAAACAATGACGTCACACTGACAAAGGAAAAAAAGGCTGTGTCGAAAGAGGCCCAAAAAAAAGGGAGGAACCACCTGCAGCAGAGTATAGCAGCAGGCGCGCGCACGTAGCGCACTGACTTCCGTTGGTAGCGATTTATCTGGTGAAATTCAAGAGATCGGAAGAACGTGAGCAGAAGTCCCAAGTCCGGATTCCGTGAGCCGAAAGCCCAAGTGAGAATCTTGTATATAGACAGAGGTGGGATCGAAGGTCGACAGGAAGCGACACGCGGAGGAAACGAAAGAATGCAGACTTCCGTCCGTTCGGAAAAGTGCACCGTTCTCCTTTTATACTTGGTTCCGCGAAGATTTTTACCTCTGCTTTGGCTTCTCGGGATGTAGCTATAGTCTGGGGCACGTGCTGTTGAAGGGACGACAACAGCAGGCACACGTATTTACTGGGTTTTTAAAAAAGGTGTAATTTTCGAAGCCACTACTGCAATGCCCGTGATTGTTCGGGAGAGAATGAAGAAATTTGTCGGACACCTGGTGTTTTTAGGTGTGTAATCTATTATAAGAGTTGCGTGTTTATACGAAGCCGTAATTGACTTTATTGTTAGCGATTTTCGAAACTACTTTGTTGGGAATATTTGTGAAACTTATTTTAAAGAATCTTTACAGTAGCATCGGAAGATGATATAATCCTTTTATACCCTTGCATTAACCGACAGTAGGATCTATACAATGTGAGAGAGCGAAAACCGGTAGGTTCAACGGAAAATCCAAGGGAGTCTTGGAGCTTCTTTGTGAGAGCATCAAGACTTAATCTGATTGGGCGATTAATCTCTCTCTCTCCGTGGAATATGAATCGTGCTAGAACTAATTTCTGATAATGACAGGACGATTTTTCAACTCTCAGATTATGACGAGCAAGATTAATGCGGCCTACCAGCTGAGATGGGCGCACGTGGGAAAAAGAAATTGTTTACCTTTGCACGACCAATCCGTTCTTCCGAATATCGATGCTTCCTCAACAGGAGATCCAAACGATTTTCTGCTAACTGGATTAGAGTCTAATAAGACTATTGTTTTCCAAGTTCCGTTTAATCGAACTGCACATGAATATAATCAACAGAGTTAAATCAAGCGTTCAATCTCCGAACTTTCAACTGTTTTCCATACAAATGAAAAACTCCCTCCATATAACAACGAGGTCATCAGCACACTTGACTATATACAGCTCGTATCCCCGGCGATTGAACTCTTCGACAAAATTGACTAATCAGTGAGAGCTCAGAGGGAGAAGCTCCTGGACAGCGCGAAATCCCGATGATGACTAAGCGTCGCATCAGAGCAGCAACGGCGCAGTTCCCTATACTGAACTACTTTATTAGGTTCACCGACGGCGTCGCAACGCGCTCTAATTAAAGCCGAGGGTATATCGACCGAAAAGCAGCAGCAGAACATCTCGCGAGACGAGTACAACGAACCCTCGTCTCCTGAATATTCAACAACGGCGACGACTAGAGTAGAGCAGAGTCGTCGAGCTGATGGAGTGACTGGCTCGTTGCAGGCGAAAAGTTGCACGAAGGAGATATCGGCGCGAGTGTGTATATAGGGGGGAATGTTCGTTCTTAATCTGGATCGGAAATACGAATTTTTGATAGCAGTAAGTGATCGGATTAAGTTTCAAGAGTTTATTTCATAAAAAAAATCAACCCTGATAGAGCAATCCAAATTCATTGCCACCTCTGATATTCATCATCAACACCTCGTCACTGAAGCTCGTAGCGGTTGATGACTGATGTTTTTGGCTTCTATATCAAAAGGGGGAGAGAGAAGCCTATACACAACAACTTGACGCGCGATTCTTCATACGCCAAAAGTCTCACGCGAACCGGTACACAGCCGTTTGTTTGCCGTCGACTGCAGAGCGCATGTAATCGATCTCAACCCTCCGTCGTCACTAATGCTTCCGAAAGCCTGTATATATACATATACACGGGAGCATTTATATAAGCAACCGACGAGTCAGTACGATTTTTACACGCGTTTCTAGGTTTTGCAGACGGAAACCAAACGAGTATGTATACATACATGTATCTGGGTTCCATTGAAGCTGTAGTGAAAAATCACCTGTGGACCGTTTATTTGCGCTGGTCATAATCAATCTCCGCCTCTCTTTGGAATGAAAAATTTTTCGGACCGGTTTTAGTTATACTGAGGGGGTAGATTTTTATGGGGATCTGATATTAACATACAGTATTATATTGTGCGCGCAACGATACCGCGATTATAGGTAATGAAAGGGTTATTATTCGATCTAGCCGTTGATTCTTATCGAGTTAATATATAAATGATTTGCGAGATTGTGATGTTGGGGCGTGTACGGTGTCAACTGAGCTTTCTATCAGTATTCTTACTATATAGGTGTTTGTGTACTGTTAATTCGATCAGAACAATGAGCAATGCGCGTTGGTATTATTTTTATAGTAGATAAAACCGTTACACTGACAATGAGAATATATTCATACGTTTAATTAATTCCTACACACTATAATCGAATTTAATGAACAACTCTATCAAAAAATTCAAGAATCACTCTCGATCATTTTTCATCGCACTGCACAAACAAGTAGAAAAATTCGCTGAACCGGTTGCAACTGTTTACGCGGTCCTGCATATACTTACTTATGCGTACGTTCACCGTAAGTGTAATCGATTTTATCCCTCCATTGTGATACTAATTTCGGCGCAGACCCTAAGAAGGATTTTCGGAGGTGATTTTTCAAAACGAAATGAAGTCGTTGGGCTGGGCGGGGTTGTTGCTCGCAAAGGGGTTAAGAAGGAAGAAAATTTATTCATATAAACGCCCGAAGCGACTCTTGTAAATAAAGAAGTATATATGTAGCGAGACTTTTTTTGACGTGTCGCCGCATAAACTATAAGCTGCCGAGTCAGCTGGAGAAACAAAATCAGTGGGACGACTCGTGGCAATGAATTTCGTATTCGAATTCGATGCTATAACGTATACATTACGTAATATCGTCCACTTTTCCATTCAAATTTTTCCGGAACGTCAAATTTCAAAAAACCATCAATCTTACTCGTAACAGAAAAAAATTCTCAGAATATATCCATTATGCAAAAATATCTACCCCAAGATCGGAATCATCTTTTCCTCGTGAAAACAAATGAAGCACTGACCCGTTAAATATTATGACCGTTTTCCGCCCCAGATAAGTCCGTTACACACCCATATATGATATGTCCTCCGAGAAAAACTTTGATGAACCTCGTTCGGCTGTCTATTCAGCTGCCGCCTAGTCTTGAACCGGGCTTTCACACGCTTCCCTCCAAAAGTTGGCGGTACGTCCAGGTGAATTTGCACAAAGCTACTGTGGTACATTATAGGGAGAGAGACGTGACTCTGATCGATGCGCCAGTGTTGAAGACACGTAGCTCTTTTGGGGTTACGGTTTTTCCATTGGAAGCAGCATCGATTTTTTTCGCCCTTTTGTAGACTGAATATAAGAGCTCGACACGTCGGAAAGTGGAACTGACTCGAGATAGTATTGACACGGGCACGCGAATATGCTAATGAGGTGTGTCGAAGGAAATTCTGGGCGTCTCGCCCTTTTTTTCTGGGGACCTTCTCTTCGGATCGAGTGGAACGCGAGCGTAACGAGGTTTACTGGTGCATGCTTGGGTGGGCTTTTCATCGATGGGTGGAAAAGGTGTGATACAGGTATATATAAATACACTCGATATAGGGTTGACGAAGGGGTGAAAAGAGTTTTCATTCTGTGATTGGATTCGTTTCTTTATAATGAACTGCTGCGAGCGACGAGTTTCCCTTCGGTGTGCTATTTGAATAATGAAATTGCGCGGGTTTATGAAGAATCGCTGTGCGACGAACCGAATGTCTTCATTTGCATATACGATGATTCAAGCAACTTAATCAAGCTGCCTTCGACAGCTCTATAAAAATGTTAATTCAATAAGAATGTTTCTTCTGAATTTCAAACTCGGATCGTAATCAATAACCTATACAGCCAAAATATCACTCTTGCTTCTAAAAATTTAGGTATTATTATACTTTTAGAAAATTCCGTGAGTATAAATCATACAGCAGTCGTTGCCAACTGCACATATGTATATAGCGCGAAGAAATTCGAAACAGGCACTTACGACAATACGATTGGGGGTGACGTCGAGTGGCCGTGCGCCGAGTACGGGGGTGGCTGGAGCACTGCCTCTTCTGCATGCCTTCTCGTACGAAGTGTCTGAAACAGGTGAAAGGAGAGAAATATAAGCACTCTGCGGTTTTTTTGTTACTTGTCTTGCTTTGCAATTCCAGGGAGTTTGTAGGAAAGGACGTGTGTAAATGTTATCCGATCGCTTATCGGGTATAATTGTATTGTAAAATTGTTTGCTTATAAACTATAATCTAGGTCAACGTTCAAAATATGAAAAAGACGGTTTACAAAATATCTCGGTAAACCGCACTGCATTTTTTTCAAGCACCCATTGAAATAAATAGGTTCAGAAAAAAAACACCAAGTTTATGATGTCGTCCCAATTTTTTTCCGATTCACCGGACATTTTTACCTTCTTGTTAATTTCTATTGTATCGTGTTTACTCTGGGGTGCGCTTAACCACAAAAAACTCTCTCACTCCTCTAAAAAATAGAAAAAAACCGCCCAGAATTTATCTTCCCCTTTAATTTTTACTTTACGAGTATAAAATCTCGTGGTCACTAAGCAACAGCCTATATCCCTCGGATTATTTCCCAAGCGAAAAAAACAACAACAGAGGAGACGACGAGGTGCGAAGTGAGCCAAAACAGGAAATATAGCGCCACGTCACAATAAAAAATCACCGGAATGAAAATCCTATCCCCGCAACGCTTTGATGGTATTCTCACGCCTTGGAAGTGCGCAGTAGTCGACCCTCGACTACTAACGCGCGAAAAAAAAAGAAATGCGGAAAATTGGAAAGTGACGAGGCGACGTCGGCGAGGTTAGAGGGAAAACTATGTAGTCGGAAGGATAGAGAGGGTGAGAAAAAAAATATGAAAAGCGGAGTGGTGCGGTAGGTGATCTGTGTGTCTGTAGGATTATGTCAGATATATGGAATGTGGAAATATTGAGTTAATATTTCTGTATTATAACAACGTACAATTTCGTAAGATATATTCTCAAATATGTTTGTTAAAAACAGAAATGTGATTTAATAAAAATCGCAGATTTTATATTTAGATTCGATAAAGGTGTAAACATTGAGAAGAGAAGCAAAAAAAAAAAAAAAATACTTGTAACTTTCCTTGTCGTAATAATGCGCGTCTGGCCAACGGTTCGGCTCAAATCAGGCGTGACTTTATTCGTCTTGCAATACATACTCTATACCAGCGGGCGATACGTCAAGTAATTCCAAGGGGTCTCGGTTCATCGAAACATCAGCGGGCGCGAAAAAGCAAAGAAGAAAGGCGCGGCAAACAAGCCGAAATCGTGTATATAGGTATAAGAGCCAAGCAAAATCAAGGATCCCCTTTGCAGCTTTTTTTTTCCTCTATACTTTACACACTGGGGTCCACGAAGGGATTAAGTCGGTGATTTAGAAGAAGCCCGTGTCTGGGTAAGACTATTAAAGTGTAATATCGTCGATCAGCGTGTCGCGTAAATCCACGCGCCTGACGAACCCGTTACGATGATTTTATCGATATCGAGTTTTTTTTCGAGAATTTAATGACGATTGACGGCATTGCGCAGAGTTTTTCTTTGATCGCTTGGGAAAGTTCGCGAGATGTACGCAATCGATGAAAATAAGTTGCTGGAAAATGCTCGCTCGGGACACACGTTGTTTACTGCCTGTAAGTGCATTTGCCGTGAGGATTTATCGTAATCCGCTTTTCTAGAAAGCGTAGAAAGTACGTTTTTTTCTCTCTCTTTCGGTTACACGCGTCCATACATCAACGAGTACGAGTTGAAATTGCTTTTTGAATTCTCAAAAAAAAAATGCAAAGCTTCAGAGACCGAGAATAGAAATTTGAAAAAGTGCAGCATCCGACCCCTTTCACAATATCCCTAACAACTCGAGCCTCAAAACCCAAACACACACTCGGCACAATCTCGACTTTTTCACTTTCTCATCTCTCCGTGAATATACCTATATATACTACAATCCGGCAGTCGAAACGGCCACTCATTGTACCCTCCCTTTCCTTCCTGTGCTCAAACACACACACACACATACACATAAATAGCCTACGAAGCAAATGCACACAAGTATAAAGTTCGAAACAATAGCCCGAGACTCTCTCGTCTACTTTACGAACGCATCGGCTGCAGCGACAGCATTACAGGCGACAATAGGAAAAAGGCGCGTATATACGCGACATGCGCTTTTCACATCCTGCGCGTGTAGTATTGTATACATGTATATCTACGACTACGGGAGGCCGAGAAACTCTCCGCGGGAAACGCGGCCAGCTTTTGTCGCTGAGCTGTGTATTCTTCGGTGGATGAATGGCGAAAATTCTAGTTTTCTTCCTTGGGACACGAGGTAGTCTTGCTTTTTGCTGATGCTGTGTTGTAGACAACGAGACCTTAATGGCTTGCGGTTTTGCGACGGGACGTCGTCGTCTTGTGTATAAAGGGGACACCTTTGTGCATTTGAATATGGCTACTTTGCTTTATTTTTCGTGTTCGAGAGACTAATGGTGAGATGGCTTGAATGACCGAGGAAAAAAAGGAGAAAATTTTAATTGTTTCGAGTGTATATAGCTCGTTCTGCGAGAGGCGGGAAATTAGAGTAGGAAATTCTTTTATGTGCGGATTAAGAGAGATTATAATCAGTGTAGCAGAAAATTTTGGAATACTAACGAGAGCTGCTTGTTTTGAATACTGTGCTTTCTTGTATATAACTGTAAGGATAATCCTTTGAGTATTTAAAATTATCCACACTAATTAATTGAATAAAAATAAAAATTTCCTTGAAATCAAGTGTTAATATATGTCGGGCATCAAAACGTTCAACGCCTCTATACTCGTCACCATCGGAAAAGTCCGTTACTCGAGCCGTTGTCGTCGGCAAGCAATTAACGCCCTCACCGAAGAAAAGCCAGTCGAGGTCAAGCTACCGGCCATTTAAATGCCACTCCTCGACTGGTCTGCTCGCTCTTGCCAACTTCGTCTTTGACTCTGATTTCTCTCGTACTCGCCAAGTCTCGTTTTATGCTTTTCGGCTTGTAAATTGTTTCTTTTAATACTCTAGCGTATACCTATGCGTCTTTGTGTTCAGTCTGACGATTACCATGAAAACGTATTGTTTTTACTTTCTGTGCACTACACGATGAAATAGTTTCGTTTTACGAGCTGACTGACTAACTTTATTGTTTTGCACTCTCTGTTATTTCATAATATTTAATTGCACTCCGCGTAAACTATTACTACACCAGCTTATTAAATCACAAAAAAAAATGATATTATTACAACCAACCAAAATTTTTTTATCAAAACTCAACCCACATGAAGCAAGCAATTTAAGCAACCCCTTAAAATCTCATTTACCCCTTACCAGAAGCACTCGACTCTCTCTCTCTCTCTCCCCAAAATTTCAATTTAAACCCCGCAATCCTCCACTCGCGCAATTTAAAACCGTACACAGCACCGGTATATACGCTGTCGGTCGCTCGCACAAAAGTCACCATTAAGGCGACGACGGGCGGCTCTTTAACGTTCGCCGACAACGCACGTGCGATACCTCGTGTATATATATGCGCTCTCGCCTTATTATGTACGGTAGAGTGTATATATACCGTCGAGCGCATTCCGAGCCTTTGCCGTCTACTCGGTCGGCCGACGAAATTACGTAAGGGAATAGCGTCGGCGCCCGCCATCAGAGACCTGACATTGCACTGGACATGCTGTGTGCGGATTTAGTGTGGACGGAGAGAATGCATACACGACGCTGAAAAGTGTTTGGGTTAACGTCGAGTAAGCGAGTTTTTAACGTGATTAATGCTTTTAACGTACTTGGACATGATTTCATTATTTTTTTAACCTTTGAATACTTTTAATGATTCTAAAATTCATATGAATTATATTTAATGGAAGATAAAATATTATAATTTATAATAAATTATTTATAAAATATTATAATATTATAATTTTTGTTTACTTATTTCAGGAGTAATTAATTTGATGTTAAAATTATGTGTCGAATAAAACGAACCACTTCATTCCGACAAAGACACATCTACAGCCCTCCAGAGTTCAAACCCCTTAGTACCCTGCAACCAGACACACACAGCTGCACGTCGGCTGGAGAACTTTCACGGCGCTTCAGTAGACGAAGATTAAATACCTCAAATCCAGCTCAGCCACTCTCTCCAGCACAGACAACAACAAGAAACGAGCGAAATAATCAAGACGAAGAACTATAGGTACGTTTCCTCGATTATAACACAACCTGCATACTCTCGCGAGTGAAATCTCGCATAGTCTTCCGGCATTTTTGCGCCGTTTCTCAAAGTGTACCGAAGAAAAGAGGAGGAATTGATTGCTCGCGCGTGCCCTCGCATTACCGAGTCATTACGCGGAGGCTGAGCTCGCGATTCGAGGTTAATGGACCGTGAGCCTCTCCCGAAGTGCTGGCGCTTTCCAATTGATGATCGGTAATGCCGGTATTCGCTTCTTCTTCTTCTTCTTTTTAATGCTCGCCGGGAGATTCGTCTCTATTAGTATCGTGGGTTGTGCTTTACTTAATCGACGCTGTTTAGCGAGGATCGTTCGTTCGGGGATAATATTGCGAGTATAAGGTATACTTTTGAGGAATGAGATCGATGGTGGAGGATGTGGTTTTTGATGTTTGCTAAACGGGATGTATATAGAGATGGAAGTTAAGTAAGAGTTCACAGTGTTCTTTTGACAAGATTCTATAATCAGTTATAGCATGAGCGGCTCAAGCAAACCGATATATACCATATGCATTGTACAAATACAGATGGAGAAAAATAGTAAATTACCTATGCGCTACCTACCATCATTAACTCGAGACTAGAGCACACTAGCACAGTGGATATTTTTTTCCATGATCGTACATAATCAGAAAAGCATCATAAATTTTCCTTTCAGTCAGAAACTCTGATACCAAGACAAAATCCCATAACAAACTCTCATTCAAAGTCCATATCCTAGAAGCTCCTTCTCAGAAAACTAATAGTTCATTCATTCAACGCAGCAAAAAATCGCATATAACCACACTGCTGATTGCCACACGACTTTTTCAATCAAACAGCAGCAGCATCTGCAGACTTCAATGTCGCATCGTCCGTTTGATTCCTCTCGCTACTGGTACGCTATACCAGTTGGAGAACCGGTAATCGCATTTACTTGCATTAAGCGACTGACGATTAGCTCTTGCGGGAAGGGAGCAGCTACGACGGCAGTTTACGCATCCAACAGGTGGCACTGACTCAGCGATCGCGTGTTAACCTGCGCAAAAATGCGCGCGTGTATACGTATATACATACATATATATGAATATCCAGGACAGAATCAACGTGAAACTGGTGCGTTCGGCTGCGTAACGTCGCTCTCAGTTAGTTACGCTGCCTTGGTTTCTTTTTGCGCGTTGATTTTGAAAGTATAGTGGCTCTGATTGCAGGATGCGTTACGTGTTTTTTTTTTGTGCTGGTATTATGTTAACGTTTTGATGAACCCAAATTGGTTATTAGCTGGAAATTGCTGTGTATTTTTGTAGGAAACAGATGTAGCAGGGAAAATCTTGTTGTAATAATGTCGAATGACCAAAAAAGAAGTGATAATTCCCAGAAAAGTTCGAGATTCAGCATACAGAGCTTCACACTGACTAAACTATAGACTGCGCATATAAAATATAGTTTATCGCGAGGCGCGCATACCCCAACCGGAAGACGCGATAGAGAAGTGCATAAATAATCTATATATGCGCGCACACGTGCCTGCATCTTGCCTCGTTTATCAACATTTATACCGTGAACGCATAGAAACTGTGATAAAATTCTTTTTACGACTAGACCCGAGTACGTGCTGGCCTTTCTTCCTTGTGTACGAGGTCCGCTGATTAATTTTTGTTTTTATCACGATTAATTAATCGTGGACCGTGAGGTATGCTTGTTTACATTTGAAGGAATAATAACATTGGGTTGGAGAAAATAATAACCGCACGACGTTGTCGTAAATACCGTCTTAGATAAAAGAATTTGTAATCTATTTTTAACCTACGCGTAAGCATAAACATTTTACAATATAAAATCGTTACGTACCAGGATCGAATGGTGACCTTACAAGGCTTAGAAATAAAAAGCAGTAGTATCCATCAACTGTTACAGCAATCTAAATTATCGAACAGAAGATATCACGTGGTATCATCTCAGCCGATCGCTGTCAGATTAAGCAATTGAACTTTCACAGTAGGCGACAGAGGTATACAAAAAAAGAAACGCTCGTGATCATAAAGATGACCCTTAGCCTGAGGAAAAAAAAACATAACTATACCTACACAGAAGCGAGATGTAGAAAGGTATATGCGGGAGATCATTAATAACCCCTTCGCGGAGAAAGAGCTACTTTTGTGCAATCGTCCTAACGCCGGCAACCTGATGTCTATCTTCTCCTGCTGCTGCTGCTGCATATAGCATCGTGTCAACCCTCTTGAATTTTTTGGGCCACCCTCAGAGTCGTTTTCATTTCGTTTCGATTTCAGTCGTGTAGCTCACGCTGACTCGTATAAAAGACTTGGGAGAGGTGATGCTTTATATACGATTGTGTGTATAATGTATAGCGTAGCTTCTATAATTGTCGTGCTCTCATATTGTAGTTTATCCTTTATGCTTTCCGACGTTATTTTCTTCAAAGATAAGTATCTTTTTGATAACAACCATCTAATACGAACTCAGTACACAACTAAACCATATACTATGACTTTTAAATTAAATTCCTCTCTGTCGATCGTAGTATATCTCAAAATTTAAAAACAATAATTCACCCATCCCCAAGTTCCTTCCACCAGCATATATCTCTCCGTCCTTCTTTTAATCCCCATAAATTCGTTCTTGCCGTCTGCACAGCAATGTCATGGCTGCAACGCGACGGCAGCTGCTGCAGCTTTCACTCGGTTACACTTATAACATCGAGAGAAAAAAGGAGGAGAGCAACATTGTAACTGACGTAGGGAGCGCAAGAGAGAAATATAAGGATGATAATTATTAGGGCAATTGGCATTCACGACGTGTACGACCAGCAACAGTATAACATTGTCCCTCGTGGGCGTGGCTCGGAAACGTAGAAACCCTTTCGTTATCCCCTGATGTGTGCGTACGAGCAATTTGAATTCGAGATCCTTTTTGCTTGTTTTCTACCTATGACATGTGCGCGCATTATACGAATGTTTCAATCGTCTGGAATTCGAACGGTTTCATCAATTATTAGCCGAGTCGCGTTGGTCTCTGTGGGCGCGAACGTTGTCAGGGTGTGTATATATACAAAGGCGACAACGTAATCGTGGACGTTGAAAAAAAAATAACGTCGATTGTCGTGCGAGACGATCAATCAAAAAAATAGGTGTAATCTTACCTGACGTGTTAAATGACTGCGCATTGTGTGCTGGTACTACTTTAATAGACCCGAGTTCTAGTCTAATGGTAGTCATTTTTACCGCAGGAGAGACAATTGTTATCATGAAGACAGTTGGAGAAATTCATTAATTTAAATATAAACGAACTCCGACAAGAATACATTAGTTCGGAAGTGCAAGAAAAAAAGGAATCCTTTGTTTGCTGACCACAGTCGACGTGTAAACTGAGGAAAAAAAAACGAAAAACAGGATTCTAACAAGAAGTATAAGTTACAAGATCGAGATTACAATACGCGTCAGGACGGTGTGTCGCGACAATGGACGATTGTGATTTTCAGGGTCGACCTTCTACATTCCGTGGTGCGTGACGCAACGAGATCGAGATCCAGAAGAACGACTTTCTAGTCTATAGCTAAGTAAATACTGCAGGAGTAGCGCATGTGTGGCGAATTGATTGATTTTTTTCGAATTGCTGATAATCTTGAAGTTGTGAAATCGTATCTAGAATCAGATTACTCCGAAAGTTTTGGACAATGGTCTATTGCACAAATTGAATTTGTATAAACTCGTCTTACGCGTGTTTAATCCGACTTTGAAATAATACACACATGATGCATGTAAACTAGTCAATCGTTAATAATAGTATTGAGTATAAAATTCTTTTAATATTTACAAGGTCGCGCAGTCCAATAAAGTTCATTTATAACCAATGAGGAATAAATAGCTACAAGCAAAAAACTAGATACACCTTATTAGAATAAGAATACAGGTCAACGGGTTTTTATAAAGTTTTTTATATGGTTTAACTCATCGTATAGCGATGCTCGTTAAAGATGTCCGTTATATTATGCGCTTATCGGAAATAAACCTTTGAACTCCATCAATTCTTGTGTAATTCTTATACACTAACTGATCCATCATTTATTTTACGTAATACTGTAATACTGAGCTTTAGGTAAACCATTATTTAATACAAAATATTTTTTCTTCGAATTAATAAACTCCTGAAATTTTCAGCTATACCTCATAGCTAACTATCTATCCAATCACCCGCATAACTTTATCTCCGTTCCAGATCGAATCCAGCATAACGAGAGCATTACAAGTCAATTATGAGGCAATCTATCTCAACGCGATCTTTCTAACTCTTTTCATCGTGTTCGATCCAGTGCGCTTATACGCGACTAAATCAACGAGGCGACGACGATCGTTTCACGCTATGACTTGCGCGCGCTGGTATATAACATCGAGGGCAAAAAAAGACTTATTGCTTGTCGAGCCGTGAGAAGAGGATAGGAGTATATTGATGTTGGTAGAATAGCGATCACGGTCGCCGACTACGGGAATCCTGTGCGTTGTTGGTTGGATAACCAATTATCGATTGTTGGTAAACAAATGGAGATTGATTTGTTTGGATATTTATATCTCCAGGAGGTTTTGATATGCAAGAGAAGCGTTCATTCAGGAATTGCATTCATTTTTTTATGTTAAAAACAAGGAAAACCGTGATAAGAATGAAGAGTTATTTTTAGTAAGCTATGCAGAAGTGGCTTGTCACTGATGTGTCTGACAGCTTGAACAAGAAAATTATCTAGAATTGACCAAACGACCTCCAAGTTTCTCTGCAGTCTGACTTGATTGACTAAATTATCATCTCGAGAACTGCAATCAGATTTCAATTTTTGACTATTGATCGTGAAGGTTATACTCATTTACACGCGGATTAGAGCATAGAGACTTTAGAGAGAAAAAAAACGACAGAATATAAATGGATCTATTAACTCAGCGTAACCCGATATCATAGTACTTTCGTTTACGCAACAAAACTTAATCCTTGAATATGATTTTATCCCCAAAAGACTTTCACTTTTTAAGTGATTGTTACAGTAAGTAAAACGCGTATAGAGTTTCTCATTATTAATGACCCGGCTTTCGATATCAAAACATTATTTAATCCGTAAAAAGCTCACTGACACGCCATAAAGACCTTTGAATATTACAGAACAGACTTTCAGCTAGACCCATATAGTAACGAGCTCGTGTTAAATTTCTTAGCGATAATGAAGCGATATATTTAACGATAAAACCGGTAGGCCGCGATGTAAATGCAATTTAATGCTCGAGCAGACTCAGCTTTTTTACCGTTGCTCATGCGTATAAAAGGGAGCTTCGCTGTACGGCAACAAGCGAATTCGTAAATTCAAAGGTATAAGTTTAGATTGTTCGCTGCGGCTCGACACGACTAATACTCGTTCCAAAATTCATCAGTCCAGAACGGGAAGTTTGAATTAGGCTCGTTGCGAACAGATCGATAAGCCCACTATTACGAGGCAGTTTTAGAACGACAAATGTCAGTGGAAAAACTTGGACAGGCAATTAAATTCAAAGCTGTATATCCATTCTTAATTAAACTTTTTTTTCTGGATGAACTTTAAAAATAATTCGCATTTCGCTGTAATACTTTCAACGCCGTAAAACTATCCTAACAATGCAGGAACTGAAGATTCAACGGCTCTCCTGCTTCCCCATAAATTCGTAGCTGGAGGCTCGCGCAAGTCTTGACGGACCTCGTCGCGAAATCGCGATCTTATCTCGGTACCACGAGGGGAACGACAAGTCGTCGCCACGGCGATTGGTTTACATCCACCGGAGAAGACAATAGGCCGTCGTAGACAAGTCGCGCGCGCTTTTATTTTTATCTATAGCAGACGAGTGACTATCAGACTGAGAGAGCAAAGGGATAACTCAGCGGTACGTTTGATGATCGGCGAGAATTAATCTAATATGCTCTGGGGTGTACGATTGTAGAAGAAGTGATGTATAAGTGAAGTGAAATTATTCAAAGGCGTGATTATTAGTACTGACTTTTAAGTTTGCTCTATTCATCATGTGCTTTGAATGAATCTTGAATTAAAGATCGAGTAAACAATCTATTAATTATTGAGATTCTAATGAAAAATTGTTGTCGGTATACACAATGCAAACACATTAATGCCTAATTTAGTGTCAAGCCACGCGTGATGTACAATCGCGTTCCATTCAGTCCAGTTCGCACAAATGATATATACGAATAGACTCGTGACACACTTTATTGCCCAAATAAGCAAACATTAGCTGTGCGCGCGTGCCAAAACAGATTACCGGAAAGCCTATACAATTCTCAGTTCATTATGCGCGTTCGATCTCGAGTGCGCCGTAAATACTATGAAATTCCGCCCATTGGCATTATTGCGCAATCTCCATAAATTTCGCGAGCGCAAACATTCTTTGCGTAAAAGAGACATTAGTAGTAGCATTATTCAGTCGAGTATACGGTGCGCGAGCAGCCATACAAAGTGGTTCATTGTATCCTGGCGCATCGATCACGCGTTTTCAGGGACACTATAGCGCGCTGCAGCTGTTATGTTGGCTTCGTTGAGTTGTATATACCGTTTGAAAATGTTGCATTTATGGCTTAAGCATCGAACTTAACATTGCTTAAATTATTTATAAACAATGTTTTTTTTATATATTATTAAACACCTGAGCTAATGTTAGACTCTTCGCCTTTTGTATTCGAATTGGCGCGCCACCGCACGACGCGTCGTTAGTGCGAAACTTGGCCGCTAGGCGTCGTACAGGGAACTTTTCACAACCCTCAGCTAAAGTGGCAACCTGAAAGTGATAAATTCGAGGCGGAATCG
>UCOJ01000419.1:0-108920 GCA_900474305.1 Cecidostiba fungosa
GAGCCTAATTATTGACCTTTTATGAGAGTGAAAATTAGATCTAATAGAGTTAATTTCACTCTAAAATTTTTAGCGTGAACCTAATTCAACAGAATAAATTCAATTCGGAATCTTTTTCCCCGAGAGACGTGCGGTTTGAATCCTCTCGAGCGCACTCGCAACAGTTGAATTTTCTATTCAATACTTGGCAAATTAGTGCGATGCGAGCTTTATAGTAGTAGCATCAGTTGCAATATCGCGATGTTTATGCGCGTGTAAAAGCAACTCGCATCCAAGTTTGTAAGGACGAGGATTTAATGAAGACAAACACTGAGTAGACTCGAAAGAGAGAGAGAGAGAGGAGCTCGAAGAAAGTAAGTTTAACAATTCGAAGGATACAACATAAATTCGCAGTCGAAAGCTCGAGCTCTGCGTCTCTATAGATAAGAGTCTCGAGCAACAATAAGACTTTCGAGACTCGCCTTCCGCGTCCAAGTTCGAAGCAACTGCAGCTGCCTTCCGCCCTGTTTGACAGCATCAGTAGTACAGCGAGACACATATACGCAGCAAAGTTTCTCTGCAGCGCGGCAGTCGGTGCTGTCAATGCTTTTCCGTCGCTGTCGCTAATTAATATAACGCCGGTCTCACTCGCTAATTACCGTGAGTAGCGGCTTTCCCTCGTGGCGGTGGCCGATCGATCGGCTGCTTGTTGCCGCCGGGATTCATAGCGAGAGCGAGATATATACCGCACAGCAGCGGAGCCAGATGTATGCGTACGCCGGGAGAAAGTGAGAGCAAATAAAAGAGAGGCAAACGCAGTAGCAGTAGTGTAAAAAAGGAAAAGTCGCGCGGGCTAGAGAGTGTACGTGTGTGTGTGTGAGAGAGAGGTAGCCCCCGTAACTCGGCTGATTGACGAACGAGCGACGCTAAAAGTGCGGAGGGAGAGAAGCCGAGAGTGTGTGTCCTGAGACTGCAGCCGGGCAGATAACCGCCGAGCAAAACGTAGCATACACATACACACACACACGTGTGCTCGAAGGGCGATATATCTACTCACGAGCTCAGCGCGACAGTCGGAATATTCGATCGACACTTTAAAGGCTCCGGTCCATTTGGCTCAAATCAAATATGTAAATTTTTAACGGAATTTTCACGCGCTCTCTCCCGGAGATTTCACACGCTCGTATATATCAGGCTTTTGCGAAAAGTTCACGCGCGCGGATTTTAATATCGATTTTCGGTGAAAAATCTGACAAATGTGCGGTTATATACTGTATATTATAGTAGCTACTCCTTTAAATACACGTCAAAGAGTGCTCGAAGCGTATATATATAGCGAGTGTTTTATATGCGCTCTCGCTCGCTGAGCAGAGGAATTCGAGTGTACAAGTTTGTCGACTCTTGAATTAATTCCAGAAACTTAGCGGAGAGAGTTTCTCTCTCTCTCTCTCGGGAGACCCACGCACCAATGCCGCCGTGTGCATTGTAGTGGCTGTTTTATTCGCTTCGATTTATGGACCGCTCGAGCTCGATACACTCCTTCGGCTCTTGTATCGAATGTGTGTATGCGCTCAATCTCGCGTCACGTGTGCGCCATCGAAATTTCATTCAACCGATCGCCTCGAGACGATCCTCTCTCTTCTCTTTTTTTATACATATTAATGATCTCCATGCACTGCAGAGAATAGCAGGGAAAAAGAGACGAGAGCGAAATAATCGAACTTTTCGACGTGGCGCGACTCGAGAGACAGAGAGCACTAAAAGTTTAAGGACACTCGGCTGGAATCGCGTTCTGTGTACTGCAGTAGGCCTTTGTCGTTCCTTTTTCACGGTAGTTGCGCGCGCGCGCGATTTCAACATCCGTGTTCGCTTTAGCTTCACGAGAGGATGATTGATAATATGCAAATTTCGACTCGCTGCAGCCGGGGCTCTTTAAGATATACATAATACTTCCATTTAGACCTACATCACGGCTACACGAATTTTTCATTAAACACCGATAAATCACGCTTTGTATATTTACAAGCGCATATTTTTATATACGAAAATGTCATATCCTGACCGCAGTTCCGAAACCGGCTAAAAGTTAAACTCCGAGTAGCCTGCGGATTTTCGCAAAGTCCGCATAAAAACGTTTAAAGCCCGCGCGCTTTTAACTAACAGCGTCGCATTTAAAATGTTGTGTCCTCTCCCTCTGCTGCTCCGCGCAATTAAGAACGAAAAAGGCTGACTGCAGCGGCATCAAGCAAAAGCGTCCCGCTTATATTACGGAAAAAAAGCCGAAACAAAAGCGCTCGCCGTGTGACAAAAGTTGACGGGAAAAGAAAGCCCAGGCAGCAAGAAGAAGAAGACGACTGGACACGCGGCGCTGCTGCAGCAACGGTTTAGAGGATGATTAATTCATGACTCGGCGTCCGCGTCGTCCCCTCGGGTGCACCTCGAGCTTGCGGACAATGCCGCTTTAATTAGTCAAGATATGACGAGCCCACCTGTGCAAACCAGCTTCCCGCGACCCGATGCAAAAATGCGAGAGAGAGCCAAGCTCTGATTAATTAAACGCAGCCTGTGCACCAAGTGTGTATACTGTATATAGATAATACAGCGTTTAGGATCGAAGGTAGAACGACGACGCGGTTGCTCTCTTTTCTCCGCGACTTTCTTTTCAGATAAACTCGATGAATATATTTCCACGCGGTTGCAGCAGCGTTCATTTTTCACGCGCGCGCGCGCGGGTGGGAAGAGCCGAGGCCTTTTAGTAGCGTAATGACGTAAATTAAGAAAGACGTATGGCGCGCGAGAGAACGCCCCGGTGATAAATTGATCGGGAATTAGAAAAGGAGCAGGTTTGCGAGACGGCGATAACGATTCATCAAGGGCCGGAAGCTTCGACTCTCTGCTGCGCGATCATTGAAAAGCAATCTGTATTTCAAATCCGCGCGCAATTCTTTGTCAATTTCACTGGAAGAAAACTTTCACGCTTCTTTCACCTACAAAAGTAGTCTGTACCATCACGAAGCGTTACGAAATTTGTAAAATAGGTTCATTAAACATACCTGTCGCTAAGGAGGTTTACTGTTAGAAGAGATTGGGAATCCGAAGTGGCACTTTGGAGAAAAGAAGTTATTACGTATATTGGAGAGGAGGAATTTTAAAACGCCGAGTGTTTACTTCGCTCTCGTGTACCAATCAATCATCTGTTATTCCGAAAAGAAAAGAAGTGACCGCCGCTGAAGCCGAGACTGATGCGAATTAGCGAAAGTCGTTACCCTATCGCGCGCGCGAGTCTTTCAGCTATTCCTCCGGTGATTTCAAAAGCCATACATAACCGAGATAGCACTTAATAACTAATTCAATAAGCGAGTCAGGCGCGGTGCAGCATTATCAAGTGCATGGAAGCACCGTTGAACGGCAGCAGCTATACAGGGCAGCTGAAAAATCCGAGGCAAGATAACGGCTATCAAACGCATATTTCCTGAATATAAGAGAGAAAGGGAAGAGAGGCCCCTCGTATTTTTTTTTCCCAGCTGGCCATCAGTCAACTCGGCGTTTGCTTTTAGCGCGACGACGAGAACGATAAGTGAAAAAACGCGCGCGAGACTCCGCTTTTGTGTACGTATAATCGTCGTTTAAATTAATTATTGTTTCCTCCTGGCAGAGAGACGTCGCGGGGTATAGACCTTCAACTCGTGGATAACGGCCGCGAGTCTAGCGCACGTCCGAACTCTGTTACGCCGTTCATAAATCAAGCGAGAGAGAGAGAGAGAGAAGCGCGTCTTTGCGCCCCGACAAAAAGTCGGAGAGAGAGGCTTATCTCGCTTGCGCGCGGAATGAATTTCTGTAGTGGCGAGCGACGACGCCGACGTCGAGCAGTGTATCTATATATATGCGGGCCTCTGAGTCTTCTCTCGGACGACTGATAAGCTCGATCCTCGGAGAGAGGGGCGTAAATAACCGAGCGGCTGAAGAAATTAATGCGACGATTAGCGGCCGAAATTTCGGGCCCCGAGCGAGAGAGAATGCGGAACCGCCGTGGCGCTTATCTAACCCCGTGTGGTTTGTGTGTATATATTTCTTTCACCCTTTCAGGCCTTTTTTATATATATAACGCTCTCGTTGCTGGAACGGAGATGAGTTACGAGGCCTTTCTTTCATTTCGGTAATCGACGGTGATTACCGCGGGGGACAGCCGTAATTAATAGCCCACCCAGCTCTTGAGAAGCCGCGCACGTAATTGATGCCCTTTATTCTAATATCACTCGTTATTACAAAACGACCTAAATTTATCAATATTTTTGTGGAAATTAGAGCCAGAGAATCTCTCGTCTTTGTTTCGGAGGCGTATCGACCGTAAAATATTTTAAGACGGTTCTAAAACCGCCGGAGATAAGATCGTATTTGAAAAAGCATAATTCTCGTAATACGGAAAGCGAGAGTTTTTACGCACATCGTCAAGCTAGCATAAACACGGGGGTAAATAAGGACACGTTTAAGTTCATCAAGTCGCAGTTTTTCCATGATAAAAGCTCACCCTTTGGTCTTTCTGGCATTTTAGGAACGGCCTTAGTCCTTTTTACTGGCTTTACGATCATCCCTCGCTTTACGATTTTCTTTTTTACAATTGACAATAAAAATTTCATACTCCTCGAGTAAGGTTCTTCCAGCGAATATATAGCGGCGCTCCATAACTCGCTCGATTAAAATTCCCACAACAATCTAAATATCGCGCGAGTATTTTGCGCAAGTGATTTATTCGCCTAGTTTGTAATCGCGCATCTTATTTACCGCATATACATCTCAATCATTTATACACGAGCGAGAGCGTTGATTTTTGCGCTCGAATGTAACGCCAGGGATAATACGTAGATACACACGTCCAACCGCGTATGTATAATACGAGCTATACACAGCATAGCAGCAGCAGCAGCACGGCCATCGATCATTTATCAATTTCGAAACGAGCGTGTACGATCGCACTTTGAGCGGCGCGTTTATTTATAGCTTATATAGTGGAAATCAGAGCGAGAGCTCAACACTTGTTCGACGGCGCAGTAAACGCGAGCGCGCGCATGTATAAACTCCATTTACGAGGCTCGATAGCCGATGTATTTCGCGCCCGCGCCCCGGGAGAGTGCCGTGCGTATATATACGACTGCAGCAGCAGTATAGCCCGAATCCCCGGTCTGCACTGATGCCTCGTCGTATGGAAAAGAGAGAGAGAGAGAGAGAAAGACTGGGATATATATGCGTGTATACCTGATGCGTGTGGAGTAAAGGGGAAGAACGAGATGGGTGCGAGAGAGGAAGCGTCGCCGTGTAGTGCGTTGTCGAGACACGCGCATGAATTATTTATTATCTATGATAGGATTCTGATGCGCGCCTGCCATCTTGCGAGAGCCCGGCTGATGCACCATAGCGTGTATATAGAATACCTGCGTACGCCGCGGCTTCTCTCTTTTTATCGTCTTCTCTTTCTCTCTCTCTCTCTCTCTTTTCCATTTTCGCCGGTGCATTTTTGCCGAGGTTTTCCGGAGCGAGAAGCTGTATAGAGAGAAGGAAATGGTAACGCTGCCGCCGCCGCCGCGTTATAGGATTTGCCGGCGGCGCCAAGGTAAACGTTAAAGGGGCGGCTTAGATTTTTCTCGACGCCGCGCCGGGTCTTTGAACTTTTCCTTTCGTTCTTCTCTCTGCAGCATAAACGCCTCTTTGATAATTCTCATCATCATCGTACACAGTTTTATTACCGACGATTGAGTACAAACAATACTGCAAGGTAATCACGGAGCGAAAACATAATAAAGTCGCGGCGGCGGTGGCGAGTGCCTGTAAAGCTGTTATTCTTGGCGTGTCCGTAATTCGGCAAAAGAGACGTATTTTTCCCATTTGCTCGCGGACATAATGAAAGGCTCAAAGAGAGCGTAAAAGCCGTCGGTCCTAAGCAAACAGCGCCTCTTTTTTTCCCTGCCACGATGCTCGGCCGGTCATCGCGCCGAGCCGAAAAGTCGGAGAGGAGAGAAAAAAGAGAGCGAAGACGTAGATAAAATGAGAGACTGGCCGAAAAGTCTCAAAGGCCGCTGATGGACTATTACACACTCGCGCTCTGAGCGAGTAATTTCGAGCTCAAAAGAGAGTCGCTAATTGGCTGATTAATCGTGTCTTTGAAGCTAAACAAAACAGCGAAATTCGGGGCAGCCCTCCCTTCTATTCCTACCTACTCCCCGAAAAAATTAATTGAAAGACACGTCCGCATCTGCCTTGATTTTTGCGGCTGCGTGATCCCGCACACCGCGGGGGCTTTGGGGATCGCCAGCTCCTTCTTCTTCTTCTTTGCAGCGAGAGAGAGAGAGAGAGAGAGAGACGAGAGGCTTTCGTCTTCTTCTTCTTTGGCGCGCCGCAGTGCAGCCGCCGCGCATCTCCGGGGAAATGAAGAAGTGGAGCGCGCGACGAGGTATATAGCTTATACCGAGAGAGCTTATTAATAAAAATAATGAATGCGCCTCGTCGGCGGCGCTGCTGCTGAGCTTTACGACGAGCCCGTTGTAAATAAGAATCGAGGTTAAGTAACTGCGGTCTATTGAGCGCGATGCCTCCCTGTAAGAAATTACATCATCTCTGCAAGATGATACGCTATATACCGGATAATCCGCCGATTTAGCGAAAGCGATATGGCTTGATTCAAGAGAGCATTGAAATTCAAATCTCCAAACAACCGTGCGGCGTTTCTCTCGCGCGTGTATCGCCGTAAACTCACAGGCGAGGACGTCTTTAAAAGGGTCATAAGGTGCCTCTTTCTTTCTCTCGAATTGTCGTCGGAAAACATTCAGGCGCGCTGCTGAGATACTCGTAAGATTCTATCGACAAGCTTATACGCTCTCTTTTCATTCGACGAGGCTGTTTAGAGCAGTTATAGACACCGTATACGAGTAGTGTGAGGAGGGAGAGAGCCTGTCGTCGTCGTCTGCTGTAGCGCTATCTCGGACGAGAAGAGGAAGAAAGCGAGGACGGAGGAAAGCGAGCCTTCTTTGGAATTCCGAGACTACACACGCGCGCGACCTTTATCCTATCCGGACAGCAGCAGCGGGATAAAGAGGATCGAAATTCGAAGCAGCCATTATGTCAAATTAGGAAGGCGTAAAAGGGAAAGGCAGCGCGAGACGTTTCAATCCCTCACGCGCGCGAGGTACCGATTTCAAGACGATCTGCCAGAGAGCTGCAGATAAGCCGGCCGCCGCTCTACTCGAAGGATTTTTCTCTCCTTTTCCCGCGGGCGTACATATAAGCGTAAGCGGTTTACTCGACGCCGGCATGTGACGGACCTTCTTGCGCGGTTTGCTTCGCTTTATTGCCCTCGTAAAAAGTGTCATAACACTCTTCGTTTAAAATAACGCACGAGAGCTTCGAAAAATATTTGATCAGGAAAATATTAGTTTGATTCAATTTAGCAGAGCAAGTACACGAACGAGAGAGAGTTTGCAGATGCTGGCCGGGAGAAAAAGGCTAAAAAAGGAAGGAAGGAGGAAGAGAAAGGAAAGCCAGGAGGAGAGCTTCCAATCTAAAGGTTTCCTGAACGACCGTCCTCCGAAATTTTCCGCATCACATCCCGCAGGAGACCATCTCGGACTTTATTCCCGAGTTTTTCTCGTTTTCGCCGATGAAAAGACGATAGCGGGGATAGAGAAAAAGGATGAAAAAAAAACCGGTGGAGCACAGCCAAAGCGAAGGAGGAGAAGAAAAGGGATCTTGGGGGCTGAAGCCTCGGCTTCGAATGATCGTCGCGCTCGCAGTTATACGGAGAAAGAGAGAGACAGCTCTAGAGGACTTTACGATTATTTTTATTCCTTCTTAAACTGCCATCGGCGCTGGAGGCCCTGCTCTCGCTCTCTCTCTCTCTCTCTCTCTCTCTCTCGCTGCGACCAAGGCAACGAATCCGTATTTATCAAACGTTAAGGGATTTCGAGGCGAAGTACGGCAAAGGCGCGAGATAAGTCAGGAGTTTTACGATCGAGATAAGCAAGAGCCGGTCGCTGCCGCCGCCGCCGATTCCACGGTGATTCGTGGCAACCCTAACTCCCCCTGCTGCTGCCCGTCCCTATCAACCTACTGTCTCTCTCTCTCTCTCTCTTTCTCTTTCTCACTCTATCTCTCCTGCACTGTAAACTTCCTCGACTTCCTCCTGCCCCTCCTCCTCTTCGTCTTTTTCCCGATTTCGAGCTATCGCGCACTACTGCTGCTGCTGCTGCTGCTGCTCTCCATCCTTTCTGCAGCCAGAGAAGCGCAGCTCTCGGTTAAATCGGAATTGCCGGCAATACAAAGGAAGTTCGCGAAGCTCCGTGAGCCGGAGCCACAGTCGCGAGTCAATAAGCTCTTGAGTTTTTATCCAGTCGAGGAGATACGTGCTCTCTCTCTCTTGCTCAAACTCGCGAGGAAATCGATTGATAAAAATCCGGAGGAGGGATCGTTTTGTTATGACGGCGGCTGTGCTGCGAAGGAGGAACACTTGACGCCGCCGTGTGAAAACAAAGCACTTTTTCTCTAGCTCCTTTTACCGCGGGGTAATTACAGCCGACGAGTGAAAAGCCGAGATAGTTGAACCGGGTGGCTTGAGTTATAAAGAGAGAAAAAAACAGCCGTGTGGCATAAATAACGTCGGGATAAGAAAACATGGGACGCAGCTATTCATTCGAGAGTGACAAACGTTTTCGTGTATCTTCGCCTTTTTTTCTCGAATTCTCGTTGTTTCCCGTCATTAGTTCTCGCCCCGAAATTCACGCCGAGCCAATCTTCACGAAACATTGGATAAGTGAAAAATTAAATAATTCCTAACACAGCGCGCTTCTTATCGAAGCCGCACAAGATCGATTCAAAGGCGAGGGATATATACGAAATTACACTCGCCGGTCAATAGCCAAAACAAA
Source organism: Cecidostiba fungosa (assembly GCA_900474305.1). Lineage (NCBI taxonomy): Eukaryota > Metazoa > Arthropoda > Insecta > Hymenoptera > Pteromalidae > Cecidostiba > Cecidostiba fungosa. The sequence goes on from UCOJ01000419.1 coordinate 8,892, forward strand.
CAAATTCCCACAAGATAGAAACCTGTCGTTTATCTTTTCTTTTCAGTCTGTTTCCACTGCTGGGTCCCCTTATCTCTCCTTCTCTCTCCCTCGAAAGTCATTTTTCAAAGTAGAGCCTTGCATATACATAGAGGTTCGGCTCGCTGTGTCTCCTCGCTTTGGGAAACATCACACCTCTCGGCCGCGCGATCAACAAATCAAGCCGAGCCCCCCGGAGTTCTATGCTACGCTTGCGCGCACCCTCGGCTTGTCTCCTCGACCATATCGTTTGTCTCGTCGACTACTCTGCGATGCAGTGTGTCGCGCCGATAAAGATATTTACTCCGGATAAGCGAGCCGAGAGTCTCGTGCCGCCAGCATCGCATAGTATGCATTTCCTCGAGTGCAGCAGTTCGGAGGATCGCGCGTGTACGAGAGATTGAATTGGGCTCGTTGTTTACCGGGCTAATTAGCCCTGGTAATTACCGATAACGCGAGGCTGTACACCGATGTAGCAGTTGTTGTTGTTTCGAGCTAGCGGCTATAGGCAATTTGCGCGCGGGAACTGGGTCTCGAGTTACAGTCGCCGCGGTTGGCTTTTACTCAACTCTCGCGAGCGACGCGAATTATTTGGTATAACTATATAGGACCGCCGCGCATAAGCAGACACGAATGTAAATGACAACTGCGAGAGAGGGAGGGAGTGACTCTGGCGGACAAAGTAAATTGCAAAAGGGCGCGCTAAATTAAGCCAGTCGAGAGTGACTAATTTAGTATAGCGACGGAACTGCAGCGCGGGAGAGGGAGCGATTGCGCCTGTATTTGAGAGAGCGAGTCGGAGCGCGCGGAATTGTTTGCGCGGAATACACATCATTGTCACGTGTCCTGTGCATTGTCCGTAATCTCGGTTATGACCCGCCGCCACCTGTTAGCCTTTATGATACTCCCTTGCGCTGCGGAGCTTTGGAGATACCTACTCCTTTGTGTATTTTATGCGCTTATAACGTGAATATACGCGAGAGCGTCCAAGAGAAAGAGCAGCGACAATTGCGATGCATCTTCTGCGTCGGAATAAAAAAAAGCGAATGAAAGCTGTTATATCCGCCTACTAGACATCCATTTGCTGCGAAGAAGTGAGCAGCACGAAAGAATCGAGAGAGAAAACTTCATAGTGTGGTATAGACGACTAGTTTTCTCTCTCTCTCTCGTCGCCGAGCCCTCTCGAAGTTTGCTCTTAAAGTCGTTAAGGCTCCTTGAAGCGAGCTACTCCGCCCGGCCGCTTATATACTCGTGGCCCGTATACACTCCCCGACACCTCTCTCTCTCTCTCTCTCTCGAGGCCATCGTCGCGACAACGACGATGACAATATTGGACTATCGGATGTTTTCTCGTATAGTCACGGCAAAAAACAGCTTATATACACGGCGTCGATTGCTTTCTCCAGGATTCCAGACACGCGTATAATAATGGTCAGACGAGAATAAGAAAGCGCTAGATTGCTTCGTGCAGCTTTTGGCCGCTCTTGCGATTCTTCTCTCACTCGGGAATGCCGAGAGGAGAAATAACGACCTGCGCGTGGGTCGCCGGGGCTATTTTGGGAATTTAGCAATTTTTTCTTCCTCGTCGCGCGATATTAAGGGGCATAAATCCGTTGCCTCGTTGCGCGCGTCGAAAAACCCCTTTGTAATCTCATTGACGCGCGTCAATTTGCGTAATGGGAAGCGAGAGCGATATAAACAGCTCGCGAAAGAATGATCGCGTACGTTCGATCGAATTTCCATAAATTAATCGTGGTATATAGCTCTCGCTTTCTTTATCTCCGTGACTCTCCCCTCCCTCAGTACAATACAGCAGTAGTGCGAGCACGAATTCAGCTCTCTTCAACGCAATCTCCAAGATGGAATACCGCTGCGGGCCGACTTCCATTTCCAGTTAGTTCGGGGTAACTGCGATTTAAATGCCCCCATCGGAAATGGAATAGGAAATTAAACAACACGCTACAGCTGCGGCGCCGCTTTCGCCCCCTGTAATACTTGGCGTATAACCTGCGACGACTTCTATATGGGTACGTGTGATGTCGGTGTGTCTCCTTTGCGAATACAGGATGATTACAGCGGGCCATCTTTATTTATAGAGCATTAATTGCGAATGCACGCGCACGCACGGTAATTCGTATTCGCACGAGAGTTGAACTGTTCTGTCCCTCTCTCTCTCACATATAGAACGCCTGACACATAGCACGCGGTTCTCCCTCAGCGTCTGCTGCGCAGAGAGAGGGAGGTGTGGACATGCACGTCACACAGACTAATACGAGCTTGTACGTCTCGAATCCTATAGCCAGTTATTCGATCGAGCCCAGCAGCGCCGAGCGTGCGTGTGTCACAGCCGAGGATTGCGCAGGAGGCAGCCGTAACCTCGCCGCCCTCACACGACAGAGTAGCTCCCGCGAGGACGTGACTCGGCCGTCGACGCGCGAAAAGGGGGTGACTGCGCGACGGGGACGAGGGTATAAGAGCCTCGAGGCAGCTCTCGGACGGACGGGTATAAACGAACGAAAAGGTGGGAGGGCCACTGTTATCACTGCGCAGTCGGGGGACCCGAGCGCTGTGTCGATTTGCCAGTCAAATGAAACTTCATAACAGACGCGTTTAGTTGTGATTATGGGAAATTCGCGTATCACGCATACGTGCGAATTTTTAATTGGAACACGCGTTAGAGAATTCCGCGGGATATGAAACAATGCAAACCACAGCGCGCGCGCGTATGCACGTAAAACTTTCATTACGCAGACTCTAATTCAAAGTTAATCCAAGACTACAGCTATTCAGAGACTGGCTGAACCGCAGCAGCAGCAGCAGCTACTCTCCTCGAAAGTATCTCTCTTGTGCAGAGCGTGCGCGTGTTGATTAGCCTGCAGGCTGCGAAAATCGCGCGCGAGTTTCTGTCGGCGGTTCAAACGCTGCAACAATGGCGCGCATAGAGGAATTAGGAATTTCGTAATGACCGTAATCCTCGCGCGCTCTCTCGGAGCTGCTGCTGGATTGAAAATACCTCGCTCGGCGGTTTGCCGCGGCTACTCCTACATGTATATATATACACACATACGCCCACTATATACGTGCGTAAGCCATCATAAACGTGTAGTGTTATACGTATACTCCTCTCGTTGTCGACTGCACACACACACACACACACGTATGTATATGCGCCGATGTGCAAGTGCACGCGGCCCCGGGCGAGGCTCGCATCTCTCTCTAGACTCGCCGTGGCTTACCTGCAACACAAAAGATAATTACCGTGGTTAGAGATATGACAATGATGAAACAGTCGTTATGGCCTCTGTAATTTGCCTGTGTGCGTCTGTCTGTCTGTCTGTCTGTGCGAAGCTCGGGGAGATAGTTCGTATATGTATATTCGCTATGTCCAGTCGAGTTACTGCAGAGCACTTGACACGCGTGACCTTGGCTCACACTACTCGCGGGGAATTTCGAGTTTCGTTTAAAAATCAAAGACTGCAGTGCGAGTAGTTTCGTATACGCTGCAGTAATAATCCTCCAGGGCGCGGCGGCTCGTACTTTACAAGAGTATAAGAGTCTGGTCTATGTATTATACATATAGCTGCGCGTGAGAGAAGAAGAACAATTCCGGCGTACCGGCCATGCGTCTTTGCTTGCAGCGGGAATCGCACGGCTGGGAAATCCACGTGAGAGTAGCTCTCGCAGCCGTCGCGCTGCGAACGATAAATTTATTCAAATTCCGCGAGGAAAATTTCTCTCGCGCGTGAAATTCGCCGCGAGGTAAGAAAATGAGAGCCGAGCCGCGTATAGCTATTGTAACAGCCGAACGTGTCGTCCTATAGCTCGCTGAAAGGCCGCCGCCCCGCTATTTTTCGAATATTTCCCTTCCTTTTGATATTCCGATGACGTGTGCCGCCGGCTGCGAATCGTTGGGGTTGATGTAATAGATGGATGGTCAGACTCGGCTCGAAATGCAAAACGCCTTTGATTTCCGATTTTAAATATATTTCTCCTCGTTTACGGAAGAAATCAGCTGGCTTTTGAAAAAAGGAGGAGATATTATAATCGCGCGGAAGGGAATTGAAAGTTCCGGAATTCACAAAGCCCGCTTGGAAAAATAAAAGAGGACGACGTGCGCGTCCGAAAGTCTACATTTTAATATTCCCGGCGTAATAGAAAATTCTGGAGGTATAAAGTTGAGAGTGTCGCCGGGGCTCTCGCGCACTATACAGACTGCAGTGCCGAGGTACGGAACTGGTAGTAGGAAAATTACGAGATAAAAGTCTCGTTTCTCCGAGTGCGCGACGGTTTCGCTTCATTTGCGTGAACTAATGAACTCGGGGCGCCGAGTCAGCGCGCGCAGCACGAATAGGTTATAGCCTAGAAATAAGGGAGAAAGAGAGAGAGGGGCGAAAATCGGGTTCTCGCAGTGCTATATGCAACGACACGCCAGCCTCGTCGTCTACTACAACTACGTGCGGCGTTTGGCCCGTGACTTTTATACTTTTGAAAGCGCTACTACTATACGCTACTCCTCGTCGTCGCGCCAATGGCTATAAAAGAAATGTGCGGGGGATTCGCGCTAGTTTTTCTTGCGCGGCACGTAAGGCCTTTTATTCATTTGCCCGATAGAAAACTGCCACTGCTGCTGCTATCGGTACAAGGACGCCGATTTTTATCGGGACGCAGTGCTGCTGCTGCTGCTGTGGAAATATTGAAATGTCCAGGTGAAAGAGCCGGCTTGAATGGTAATTTTTTCGGACCTCACTTGGACGCTTTTGAAAAGTCCGACAGGATGGACAGTAATTTTACCCTTCTTATATGCGAAAAGGTCGTTCTCGTTAGATCCTTTTGTCTTTGATACCACTTTGATCGTAATGTATACACTCGCTGAATAATAGCGTCGCTCATTTCACCCAAAACTACAGAGAAAAAACGTTACGAACGGGAGCTATATGCATTAGCCGGAGAACGAAGCAAAACGCAAAAATCCTGAATGGATGTATAGAGATACGTGCAGATGTTGAGCCGGCTCGTCCGATGCGGTACGTTGCCGCCCCGAAAAAAATCAATTTACTGCCATTACGAGCTATTCCCGCGCGCCGTCAATAGAGCGTTATTCCAAAAGTCCCGGGAGATGCGAGCGAGAGAGAAAAAGAGAGATGGACATGTATATATAGGGCGCGCATCGGTATACACCGCAATGACTGGCATCGACGCGGAGTCTGCACGTCAAACAAATCGATATTTACGATTATTAATGACTTTTTCGTCATTGTGTATCGCGAACGCGGGCTTCTATGTGTTGCGCATCGCTGGACAGGGAAACCGGGATTTTTCCCCGCTGAAAAGAAGCCGTTAAGCGATCGGCAACTTTATGTCTTCCTCCTTCGAAAAAATTAGATTAATGTGTGTTTTGAGCGCCGGGAACGTTTTATACATATAGGATTCATCGTTCATTGTATAGCCGCACGCGCTGTATAAACGATATTCATTCCGAATCGATAAAAAAACGTCCAATACGCTCTGTATATAATACGTTTGCCGCCGCTTAAAAACCAACGAGAGATTCGTTTCTACAAATTCTAATAAAGCGCCAAGGGATGAGGGAAACAACTGCAGCAGCGCCGTGACATAAAGTTCGCGCGCTCAGCTTTTAGTAACAGAAAAATCCCATCAAACGAAAAAAAAAAACAGCAAGCTCTCTCGCGTGGAGCCTGAAAATCCGAAAATCCGGGGAAAAGTCTCGATGAGCCGATATTCCCGAAAATTTATACATCGCGCCAGCACGCGACAATTAATTGGGAGATCGCAGGCTGAAAATCCGGCGCAGGCTCGCGAAGCACTTTTCCGGGCTATACACACTTTTATTTTTTTTTTCCTCGTCGGCGTTCTCCTCTTCATTGACGAGGGTCGTCGAATCGAAGCCACTGCAATCAGAAACTCCGCTAAAAGCTATCGACCCGGTTGGCGCCGAGAAGGAAATAGAGAATCCTCGCGTTAGTCGCGCTATTTACACGTTTTGTCGCTCAGTCGCTCGTGAAAAACCCCGAATTGCACTTTACCGCGCGCTCGCGCGAGAGAGAGAAAAGTCTTTTTGAGCTCTTTCCAGTGTGTATCGGCATCCGCCGGCTGCTGCAGCACAAATGAAAACGGCCGATCAATTTTTCCACCGAGAGCGAGACCGCGGAAGCTCGAATAATAGTTGCGCTCCGCAGATTGAGCAAAGTGGACTCGGAACCTTCATTGACGCTGCTGCTGCTGCTGCAGTCATTAGCGCTCAGAGCAATTTTGACTCTGAGTGGATCTGAATGCAGAACTCATGACCCAATTACAACTAGTGGGCGGCACAAGTGCGCTCTCTTTGATTTCTCTACTTCATTTTTTGTCTCTCGAATGAGCATAATTGCTCTGGATTCGTGCTGTCGAACGAATTTTGATCGATTCTTACGGCTTCTTTTTTCCCGTGCAGCTATTTCGGTCAGTTTGCACGCGGTGGGTTTTCGATGGAAAATCAACAAAAACCTACTGCGATTCTCATCGCTCTGAGGCAAAAGGAAAACAGGGACTGTAACGCGCGAGAGCGCGTCACACGAGCGGAAATATAAAATGCTTTTTTATGGATCGAAAATTCCCTCCTTTTTCCATCGAACGTTTTGTCGATTGTTTTTTTCCGATTTCTGAGCCATCAACCTTTCGGCAGCGGGCCTTCGATTACTGGAATAAAAAATAAAACCGCATCGAAAGCGTATATATAAAGCAAACGCTATCTACCGCCGGCGAAATGTAGAAAAAGCCAGAAACTGTGATAAAACACAGAGAGGAAGATCAAAATAACCGCTGCGGCCCGCAGAAACACTGGCAGCAGCAGCAGCAAAATCAAACTCGCAATCGTATTTTTTTTATTGCAGCTATTCCGCTGTCGTCCATCACGATCCTGTTACATTAGAAACGAACTTTTCCGCGTGTGCCCGGAGAAAAAGAAGCCATGTACAGCTCTCAGAGTTTCAGTCGGCGAAACATATACACGTAAAAAGCACGAGACGAGTGCCGTCACGGGCATTTTTTTCAGCGTCGCGGCAGACACGACACCGTCTCGCCTTTGTTTCCATGGGCGCACGTAAGTGCACTTAAAAAATGGAAAAACCGCTCGGAGAAACGACTGTCGCAGCTGCTCGCGGCGGCTTTTTACTCGCGCAAATCCTCCACACACCCAGCAGCAGCAGCACTGCTCGTGTGTCCGGGCCATTTTATTTTCACTTTCCGTATTTTATTTTGCGAGTATCGGGGCTTTTCTCCTCTCGCCGCGGAACTAAGCTGCACGCAGACACGCCACTAAGCCACGCGCCGTCCTTCCTTCCTTCCTTCCGTTCGACTGCTGCAGTAGCTAGTCCTTATATGTATGCCTATACGAGTACAGGCGAGCTGGCCGGATTAAAAGCAGGCTTCCGCGGATCATCCCCTGCCGCTTTCTCCCTTCATTTAATCTACGCGCTCGTTTTGTGTGCGTATGTGTGTTGTGCCGGACTTTTCTCCCCGTGTTTCGAGACTTTTTCACAGCTGCAGTTCTCCGCCGCGTCTAATACCCTTTATCATTTGCGCGAAAGCGAGGCGGAATTATAACCGCTGTCTCTTCTCTTCTCTCTTTTTCCCGCGCGATTTCTTTTGCCGAGACTCTCGAGGAATAATGAATGTTTATGGTCGGTTTCGTTTTTTTTGCTCGCGCCATGCAGATCTTTATGTTAAAGATATATAATAGTAGTCGATAAATTCTATTTAAGCGTCCGAGCGCAAGTCGTTTTTCGACCCGACGCGCGCAACGCCGGAGCGGACAAAAAATGGAGACTAATTGCAGGACGCTGCCCGGCGTATCGAAATCCGATAAAAAATAAACAAGCTATACCCTCCCGAGAGAGAGATAAATGCAAAAAAGGAATGAAATACTCGGGGGGTCTTAACTACCCTACAGAATTGTAAAAACACCAACATTTTGTTTGGTCGAGAAGCTGGCACGTAAAAATAATTTGAGAATGTGACTTTTATCAGTGTGCAATTAATGAATATATATATCGCATTGTATAATCTAACAGGCGCGATCCTTGCGCGCGAATTTGTTCGCTATTGATCCCTCGTCTCTTTTGGCGACAAAGGGGTGTACAGGCCCGGCGAATCGTCGAAATAATTTCCAGGCGCTCGGTAATTTACAATCGAAGGGCTGCACAGCCGTAGCAGCAGAGAAAGGCTTATTCCGCGGCTGCGGCAGGGGGGACAGTAGGCCCGGAAGACAATGGGGATATTGTTCCACTCTCTCTCTATCTCTCGCCTACTACGCTCGGCAAAGGGAGCGAAGCTCGGCAGCTCGTATTAACGCCGGCGAGCTTAAGCTCGTGCGCGCAAGCTCGCCGCCGAGATATCGCTTTCGAATGGCGCCTATTTTATATCGCGCGCCCGATAAATCCCTTCATTTGAATTTCCCGCTGGCGGCTCGGATTCCGCGGATTTAACGATTCGCTGCAGTCGCGAAACTCTCTCTGTCTGTAAGACCTGCTTCTCTTTAATTATGTAGCGGCGGCGGTGGTGAGCTTTTATTGAAACACACCACTGGGTGTGCTTGCGCGCTTGGACGGCTATTCTCGTCGATAATTCACGTGGGAAAATAACCTACGCGTGCTCGGCTTATTTACATTTCAGCGTGTATTTTAGTTATAAACTTCTGCATTATATGAAAACGGACGTTTCGCTCTGTATTAATGGACGGATAACTTTGACCAAACACATACGATTTCGCATGATAAACAGATTTCATCATGTCGATGATTCAGCAGCAGTTTTGGAATAAAAACAAAAAGGATCCAACACTTATATATAACTTCTCGTTCGCGAAACGAAAACACGAGTTAGTCGAAAGCCCGCGGTGTTTCAAAACAAATCCGAGCCATAGCCCGGAGCTTCGATCTCGAAAAATTGTTTCCCAGCGCGCGTGAGAGTAGAAAGAGTTCCTCTCGAAAACTCGGCAGTTTTATTTTCGTTGCAGCCGAACAATGGAGTCGCGGAGCGATTTCCCGGCGATATATAACGAGAGAGCCTTCGCGTATACGTATACGGGCTTTTCTTCCCGCGGGAGTCGATGCTCATTAAAGCGCGCAAATGATAAGCGCGGAGAAACGTCCCTTTCTTCGCTCAGCGTCTTTTCACACTTATATATACGCAGCTGCTGCAGATCTGTCCCTTCTTCTTCTTCCGCGCGGCGACGGCGGCGGCTTTCTCTTCCCTCAACAACCGCGCACGCGTCGACTCCTTTCAATGAAAATATAATGATGTTTTTTTTTATAACGCCACTGCAGGCATATCGACGCCGATAGACTCTCTCTTTATTAAACTTTCCTCTTCATTTTCGTCGGTTTCTCCGCGCACGCATTTCGTTTGCATATAATACAGTTCCCTCTCTCTCTCTATATAGGTTCGCTGTATAAACTTTTTTAATTTATACTTCATTTGCCTTTTTCTCTCTCTCCACTCGTCGGTAGTTTCGACTTGCCGTTACACACTCATCTCGCGTGCGATTGGCTATTCGCGAAAAAGCGTATATCGACGTGCAGCCACGCGCGGAGCGAAGAGAAGGAGTATAGGGAAAAAAAATAAACGAGAGCAGAAACGAGCGCGAACGTGCTCTCCCGAACGATATTATCCCGGCGAGGGCTGTAAGGGCTTTGGGCCGCCGCCGCGCTGATATTAAAAGCTTCATCGGCATACATCACGTCGATTTAAATGCAGATAGTTGCGGCCCCGAGAGCTTGCGCTGTCTGGGCGCAGCCAATATTATATATGAAATCCTCGCGCGACGACACCGTACTCTGCTGCTGCTGCTGGGGCCAGGCAGGCGCCGAGGCATATTTTCACCCATAATTTTTCTCCCTCTCGTGTGCAGCAGTGATTCTTTCGTCGCGCTGCTGCGTATACGTGTCGACGACGACGGCTTTTATTACATCTGCGCCCTGAAATATTTCGCTGTCTCTCGTCGGGACCCGACGAGTGAAGACTGTTCGAGATAAGCTATAGCTATTTTAAATTGATGCAACTCTCGGAGAGGTATTCGTATATCCCCCGCGAGAACGTCAAAGGAAACCCGACGCTAAAATGTTTGTCCGGCTCGCCGGGGGATATTATTTTAGCGGATATTTTTTAATTAAAAATTTCCCGGCATTTTTCGGTGGTTGCACTCTCTCGCAGTATAGCCAACCCGAGCACATAAAACGCGAAAAATAATATGATCAAAAATAATAATCAAGCCCCGGGAGCACAACGTCGCGCGCAAACATTAAATACCTCCCCCTCTTTCAATGCGAAGCGTCCATTAAACTCGTGTGTGTATGTATATATTATTTTTATTAGAAAAAGCCAGCGCCCCGAGCCGAAAGTTATTTCAGCCCTGGTTGCGCGCGTTTATTTGAATAACAACAGGGATCGTCGGGAAAAAAGACGCGAATCGATCTCTATTAATCCCGTTATAAAAGCTCTCTCTCTCTCTCCGTAATAATCCGTCTTTCTTTTTCGGTGCCAGCCGAGCGCTTCTTTTGTCACACACGTACACCTATACGTTCGCAAGGATTTTCCCCGTGAGTTTTTACTGCTTGGCTGCGCATCGTCGAGGAAGCCGCAGCAGCAGAGCCACGGAAGGTATAGGTCTGGCGAGTGGCCGCGATTCCCTTTTGTCTCTCTCTCTTTCCTAGGCTCGAGAGAGTGCGAGAGCGCGCGCAGAGCTACCGCGGGAAACAATAGACATTGTGGCTAAATTAAAACCGCCCGCGGACTTTTCATATTTCGCGAGAGCTCCGTTTCTCTCTTGCGGGCGTGTATTCGCCGCAGCAGCAGCAGCAGCCGGCCCTGCGGCATTTCGTTTCATTTCGCTCTTTGCATATCTCTCTGCCAAGCGAAACCAACGGCGGCGGCGGTGGCGGCGCTTCGTCGTCACCCCCGAGCGCTTCTTTTTCCGGCGCGCCCCTTTCTTTATAAATTTCCACTTCCTTCTTTTTCTAATCGTTCCCTCTCCCTCGCGCGCGCGCGTGCTCACGGCTTCTTTATTGTATCCCGGCGCCGGGCATATTCTTTCCTTCTCTCCCTTCATCTTCATATTTCTTATTTTTATCTCCTTTCTTTCGAAAAATCCTTTTCGCCCCCAACGACGACGAGTATAGTTTCTCTCTCTACTCTCCATGGGCTTTTCTCGCCTCTATGGCGGCCGTCGCCCTTTCCCTTTTATCGTCCTTTCCTTTTACGACGTGCGAGAGAGGCACAATGGCTCGTTTCACCTTCGCATTTGGGTCAGCCTCCCCCGCTCATACTGCTGCTCCACCCTCCTTTCTAATTTTCCGTGGAGATAAGCGTCACGGCGAGGAGAGAGCGACGAGCCAAGTAGGTTTATAAAGCTCCGGGGAGGGAGGGGAGCAGCTCTTAATGGGGATCCGCTCCTGCTCAAAATTCCGAATTTCAATGCGTGTTTTGGCTATTTATAAGGATTTGCCGCTGAGTGCTCGCGCCTCTCCGGAATATCAAAATGGAACTGTGTGTATAAGTCCCGGGGATTTCGAGCTTGCGAGCGTAAGAGAGCGAGATGAGGTGCGCGGGCTATTGATTCGAATGAATAATGTTCCGAAACTTTCGGAACACGGCTTTCGCATTAGGACTTTTCTCAATTGTTTATAAAAAATAGCTGTACATGCGCGAGTCGTAGAGGCTGCAAAGATGTCGATAAAAGCTCGCTCTCGGACTAATAGCTCGAACCAGGAGGGATCGTCGAGTGCAGAGAGGAAAAAGCGCGCGGCGCAGTATAGCCAACCCTTCATCCGCTGCGCGGGGGCTACTACTACTACTATAGTATATAGCGTCGAACTCGAGTGTAACGAAGCGCGCTCCTTTCCGTCACTCGACGTCCATCATCTTCAATTGCAGGCCGCCCCGTCCGAAATCTCCGTCATCGAGAGGACAGCCCGATGAAAGCGCTCTCTGCTGCTGCTGCTGCTGCTGCCGTTAATCCACGCGCGTGCTAGCCGAGAAATCCTGCGCGAATTCGACCAGAGAATCGAAAGCCGTCTGCGCGTGTGTGTGTGTGTGTGTACACGCGTAGCCGACATCAATCACTCGCTGCGGACGTCCGAGCGCCACTGACAGACAGCCTACGCGCGTTTTTCCCGAGCCGACGATCGGTTTATTTAAACAATTCGCGCCCTGTCGACGCACCGATACTGCTGCTGCTGCTGTCGGATGAACGTTGACGATGTAGCGCGAAAATGGCCCTAATAAAACGACTTTGAAAAATTCACGCTCCCACTGATTTGTGGCGGTCAACGAACGAGCCGCGCGTTTTTTTTCAGAATGGGATAACGGTACCCGCCGCTAACAGGTTTCGAATGTCTATTTTCGCGACGAGAGTATAGCCAATTTTCCGCGAATGCAATATGTTTTACGCGATATATCCCAGCGGTTTAACTATCGGCGGCGAACGTACGCTCGCTGCGAATATTTATGCGGCGATAAATGACATGTAACATTAGCGCTAAAATTCATGAAAGTTAAACAGCTGCTTGAATTTGCGGAAGCTCAAATTTCCGGCTCCATTAGCGGCGTCTTCATCATCTTTAGTTTTTTACCCTCCCCCGGCTTTCCAGCTCCTTTTTTTCAGCGTCTGGCTCCTGCACTCACGGCGTGCATAATTTATGCAAAATTACGAGAGCCATTATGATTTTCAGCATCTCAGCGTGGTTTTCTCCTTTTTATCAATCGCGCAAGAGGTAGAATCCCGCGTGTAATGATACATACAGCTTAATGGCGCGAAATGCAAAACAAAGCCAATAACGTAATTCACTTGAAGAATCTCTGCTAGGTAATTACGTGCACACAAGTTGCTGCTGCTGCTGGCCGTAACTACCTCGTAATGCAAACAGAGTCTCATTTACAAATTGGGATTTCGTCAGAGAGAGAGAGAGGCGGAACGACGAGCGCAGCAGCAGTAGTAGTACACGCGATGTTGTTTTCCTCCTCCGGGAAAATGTGCAGAGGCAGCCAAGACAAGACAAGCTTGCAGCATCAGCAGCCAACTCGCGGACGACTGACTGAGCGCGTTATAATGCGACGGCGCATCCAGCAAATCCTCCTTTAACGACCTCATTTGCCTCGACAACGGCAAAGAGGAAGAAAAGGAGGAAGAGCGGCTGCTGCTGCTGCTGCTGGCGCTGCAGCTCAAAGTCGTCGCGAACCACTGTGTGTCTCGGGGAGGAGAGAGAGAGATAGATAAGAGAGAGATTTTCGAGTCGCCGCTGCGGGCGATGCGCGCGTTTTCATTAACTTACAGCGCCTGCAGTGCTGCTGGCCCAACTTTGCTTTCCAATTCCCCGAGTTTGACTCATTGATACGAGTCAATTTAATTAACCTTCTGCTCGAGCTTTCTACAGGTATATAAATCTGGACAGCAGCGTTTCGCGTATACATTCGCTCGCTTTCACAAGCGTTTCATCTCTCTCGTTAAAGTGATTATTCTCCCCCTCGAGTATGAGTGTGATGAATTTATGAATTATTGAAGCTGATGAAGGCAAAAGGAACAAGATCCGAAAGTACAATGCGTCGGAACAATGAGTTTGGTTTTTCCAAAGACCTGCTCTCCAAGTTAAGTCGAAGGCAAAGCGAGCCGAGATTTCGGGCCAACTCTTTTGAAAGCCCCCGGCTTTCCTCCTCTTGCGTTCTCTCGACACGTCGGAACCGGGGAGATTACGCGTGATAAATCTTCGCTTATCCACGCGCGCTGCTACTGCCAAGATAAAGTCTTTTTCGAAGTGTCGAAAAAGGATCGAAAGTTCGGCCAAAGTCGAGAGTCATTCCGCGCGCTCGGTCATTCGAGCTCTAGCTCACGACTTTCGGCTTTTCATTCGGCTCCCTTCTCTCCCTCTCGTATCTCGATGGGCTTCCGAACTGATTTCCAGCGGTGCTCTCGCCCTGACCCTCTTCATCACCGGTGCCTCTCGGCTCTCTCGCATGCTAGTGTGTGTAGGAAAATGCTGACTTTCTCTCTCTCGGGGAGCTTCCTTTTTTTCGGGGTTGCTCAAATATTTGGCTACACACCGGCAAAATAAAACAGCGCGTCTATAGCTTCGTTGGACGCTTGTTTGCTGCGGCATAATATTTGGACGAACGCAAGTGCCGTTTTCATTGCCAGTCGGACAATATCCGGCCAAATATTTTTTCAAAAATAATTCAACTAACGATCCTTGTATTGTTCTATAGCAGCTCTCACGGAAACGTTGGCCAAAATCTGCTTTTGACTTTCCATTGTCTCGAAAGCCGTAGAAGCGAGAAACGAGAGGTAGAGGAGAGGGAGATACCGCGAGTATTGATTTGTCAGCGCAATTCAAGCGGCTGTATAGCTTCGCCAGATAGACTGTCCTGGACATCTCTCCAGCCTATCAGTCTCGTTCGCTCTAATTCACCATTTCCTCCATTCATCTTGTCTTGTCGAAGATAGAGAAAACGCCCGTGCGTTACGTGTGCTCGGCCATTCAGTCGTATATAATAGTCGCTGCAGAGACTGGAAGAATTAATCCGCCGACGGGCTGCTAATAAATGGCCCTTTCAATCGTCCTCTGCGATATTGCGTAATCCGCAAGCCGGAGAGAGGCGTTTATCAATATGCTTTAATTGATTCAGTTCAGTTACACACGTCGTTACGAAAGTTTTCAGAAGAAACCTTTAGTATAGTGGCGCATATGATAGAGACGCCTTCGCAGCGAGAGTTTATGACGGGGGCGGCTGTTGCTCGAGGGCGGCGACGAAAAAGATATTACATGAAAATGTAAACAGGCCTCGCCATAAATAGGGAGAGGAGCTAGTCTTTGCGGAGGGTCGGAATGAGTGCAGAAGCGAAATCACTAAAAATACATAGCGAGGGTGTAAGAAAGCAGCAGCAGCATAAGAGAGCGAGAAGAAAAGAATATGCGGAGGAGGCGTCGAAGGGGTGAAAGTGTAGAATTGCCACGAAGGAAGAAGAAGCACGCGACACCCTCTCAACTTGCGCGCGGATAGCGATGCCGTCGTTCTCCTCTTTATGCGGGGACGAGAGAGACATATTTTCCCCGCACTGCTCCCTGCGCATCTGTAATCGACTGGATGTGTATATACGGAATCACGAGACCGGAATCGACACGAATTACATAATCAGGAATATGCGCGCACGGAGAGAGCAATTCACGTAATTGAGCCGTCGCACATCTCGCGCTTTCTTTCGTTGCCTCTCTCTCCCCCCTGCTTCTCTCTCTTTTTTTCCCGGCAAACAATGTGCTCGCTCGTGCATGCCATTAAACGCGCACGTACGATGCGTGATTTACTGTCCGTGGCCGCACACACATGCGGCCGAATAAATAATCAGAGCTTTTGTTGTTTGACCGTGAAATATAATGGAATGCGTATTTACATGCGGCTTTTACACGTGTACGCAAAACTCTGCGCAGCGGATTTTATCATCGCGGGCGTTTCGATGAATAATACTCGCATAAACAATCAGCCGCGGGATTGAGGGGGTTACCGCAATAACTTTGTTTACGACTCGGACCGCATTGTCGTTCTTGTTGTTGTTGTTTCTCCAAATTCATTATGCTGCCAGTTTATAAGTTTAATTGAAAATCTTTACAACCCGCGCGCGCAATCGTTCTCTCACTCCCTCTCTTCTCCGAAGTTTGCCCGGCGCGAGACGTAGCAGCTTATTTTCCACAATAAAAGGCTGCAGCCGCTCGGTTTTCGCGCCCGCGGTGCAGTATAAAAGTAAACGGCGCGAGCGAGCGAGCGAGCGAGCGTCTTATCAGTTTTCCAAGTGGCCCCCGCGCGCGGAAACTGCCGGCAGTTAACGGAAAGTTTCTTTAATTTAACGCCGGTAATTAATCGCGTTTAGAGTTGGTTAGCTCTTCAACATAAATCGAATATTCCGGCACCGCGCGTTTTCTCTCTTCTCCTTCGCCTAAACTATGATATATCCGTCCCTATAGGCCGGGCTTTAAAATTGCCGCGCGGACGCTCTGCGCGAGAAGAGTAAATTAAATCATCAAAAGTTGCGCGAGAGAGCCGAGCAAAACACACGCTCCGCTGCGCCCTCCGAGGGGAAATAAAATGCCGCGGAAGCCCTGACAAATTGACCGTTGAAAAGTAACCTTATTATAAGCATCGGCTTATTATTCTGCTGCTGCGGCGCGCGAGAAAATTCCCGAAGAAGTGTCGAGTGTTTTTTTATCGCGGAAACTTGCTTTATTCCAGCAAGTAAATTCTCTTTATTTCATAATCAAAGTGCCGGATTAATAAAGACTTTGAGTTATACGGCGAGAATCTGGCGCGAAAAAGCTCCGGATCGAGAGAGCGGCATGCAAAAATGAAGACGCAAGCGGACAGCTTTTACTTTCGCGCCAAAGTTTTTGGCTCATCAGCCGGCTATTCATTCACTCTCGGGGGGAGAAACTTGAGACTTTTACCCGTTCGCGAGAAAGACAGTTAATTCTTAATTTATTCCCTGAAATGAGAAGTATAAGAAAGGGGGCGCTGTGCTTTCATTATATTCGGAATCTCTCGGGAGATATGGCCGTTCCAGCAAAGACGATAACTCCCTCGGTTGGAACTGCAAAGTAAAAATTCTACTACATATATCAGCAGAGCAGAGATTAAGCAACGAAGCTGCAGCATGTGTTCACGAGTCCAAGAAACGTGTCGCCGTCGTCGACGGATGAGCAGCAGAAGCAGCAGCAGCAGTGCGGGCGAGGGTTACACGTAAGAGACAAACCCAACAACAAGTGGATTAGACGTAGACGTACGACCGCGAGGAAATTAACTTATGTCAAGTGCGTGATAGAGTGCGCATCCGGGACTTAAGTAGGAAACTTCGAGGTAGGTACCATAAGGAATAGGCCTCGCAGCCGCCGTAGTGCACGTGTATGTGTATTGTCACACACACACACACATACACAACTGCAGAGAGACGATCTCGCGAGCCTCGAATTACCTCGTCAAGCGTTTCGCTCGTAAATACCTCAGGGGTGTCGCAGTATAGTTTGCAAACGGCTCTGTATATATACGCGCGGGAGAGATGACCGCGCCGCCGAACGACCTCGTGTACACAAAAGAGGCCTATTTAACGACGAGCCGCTAATGAGAGCCGTTGACACAGGTGATTCTTATCCTCTGTGCGTGATGTTTGTCGCTCCGCGATCGCATACACGGCTTTCCACCGCCCCGTGGGAAAAACGCGCGGCGCGCGAAAATCTATTTTCTCTCGCTCTCTCGCGGCGGCAGCTTTTCAGCGGGAGAATTACGACGACGCGGCGGATGAATTATTAGCTGTTTGCCGTCTGTCAGGCTGGAGCTTTTCCGAAATTTACAATTCTCCGTTGTGATATGCTGGAGGGAGATTAATCGCATATTACACGCATCAAACATTTACGACTCTCGGGCTCTCTATTGTTTTTTGATGAGACGAATATATAAGCCCAGTGTAGAGAGAGAGTATAGGCGGTTTACAACGCAGGAAACGCGAGAGAGAGAGATCTCTCGGAATAAAGTTCGAGAGGCGCCAGGCTGAAATGACAGCATGAAACTTGAAATTTCCCTGTTGAATCTTGAATGGGAATTTCGGGGCGGCCCTCACTTCTTCCCTTAACGCCTTTTATTACCTGCTCGGGCCGAGAGGCTGTGCGAAACACGAACCTGCGCGCGTATATCTATAATAACGGTGAGAGGCAGCGGGAGAGCAAAATCAAGATGAAGGATGAGTGACGTTTAAAGGGAGGATCAGAGAGAGAGAGGGTGGCGGCCGCCGGGTTTAAGTCCCTCGGCTTTATTAGCTATTTGCAGCGAAGAAGCTCGTAGCTCGCGGTTATTGCAGCGAGGAGAGTAGAAGGCGCTACTGCTTTCTGCTGTCCTTTGCCGGTGGTAATTCGAATTCGCTCGTATAAACGAGAGAGAGAGAGAGATGAGCACGTCGAGGAAAAAGGGTTCGGGATCTCTAATGAGCCCTTGAGCTATGGGGAAGTTCGGACGCGCGCGGATCATCCGTCGACGCCAGATCTGCTTTAATAATTTTCATCGGGCAGAAAGGTTTGTTAATAATTTTTCGCCCATATTTATAAGCTGCCTGCATTTAAAAGCTCTCTGGCTGATAGTCGATCTTTAATTATACTCGAGTGCGGCGGTATAGCAAGAGCAGCTCTCGCGAAGAGGCTGCTGCATCGAAACCGCGAAACGCAAAGTTCGAACTCTCTCTCTCTCTCTTTCTCTTTAGAGACTCTCCATTCATTAAGGTTAAACTGCACGACGGCGATGAACCTGCAGCGAAAGAGGGGGCGGTCCTGCAGTTTAGAGAATTTTAATTACTCGAGAGACTCGTAAAACCGAAACTCTATTACGGCTGCAGGAGATGCAGCTGCGCAGTAGAAAAAGTCGCTCTCGGCCAGACACACTGACACGCTATATATACTCTTCCAATAAATAAGTTCCT
The DNA here is from genome assembly GCA_900474305.1 of Cecidostiba fungosa. Classification (NCBI taxonomy): domain Eukaryota; kingdom Metazoa; phylum Arthropoda; class Insecta; order Hymenoptera; family Pteromalidae; genus Cecidostiba; species Cecidostiba fungosa. The sequence continues at coordinate 27,406 of UCOJ01000419.1, forward strand.
ACGAAAATACAGGAAATTTCAGCGTCATCGACAAAGTTTCGATAAATCGATCGAAAGGCTCTTTATTGGTATTCGCGTACAGGGAAGAAAGAGGGGAGCACCTCTCGAGAGAAGAAATATACGCCGGCGTCCCATTGCGTAATAAGCGAACTTTATTATCATCGGGTGTTATACTCGCGCAGTCTAGCGCCGACGAAAAACTTTCGGAATGCGCTGCGTGATGGCCGCAGTATAGCGCGCGAGGCCTGAAATAAATGATAAACGATAAAAGTATAATTGTATGAGCGAGAGCAGCAGGGGAGAGAGAGAGAGGGCGAGGGAAATTACCCAAGAGCTTGCTTCTGGCTTTTGGCTTTTCCCCTCACGGCCATTGGAAGCTAGCCGCCGCCTTTAATCACATTTTCTCTCTCTCTCTCCCCAGGAATTGCTTTTTTCCACCCCAAAGGAAGAGCTGCGCGAGTGCAAGCGAGCGAGAAACGAACGCTTTGAGAAAAGCCAGAGCGCGCACGAGCGGATCGCCAGCAGCAGCAGCAGCAGCAGGAGAGCTTGTAATCGCGGCTGCCATAAGTTTTCCACTGGCAGAGGCACTACTGGCTGCTGCTCCGTTTAGCGAGAATGCGGATAATTGAATGTACGCGGCGCTCTCCGCCTGCTTTTGGAAATTAACGTCTGGCCTTCTTTCGTACGAGTCTTTGTCGACGCTGGTGCCGAGCTGCTGATGCGTGTGTGGCTGATGGGATTGCTGGCCAATCACGCACTTTGCGCGTCTCTCTGAATATTCTCCGGGATACTTGACGCGTGAAATCGCCGGAGTTCAATTATCGGAGATTAAATCCGCTGATCTGCACGACGCAACAGATGAGCTTGAGCTTGCATATATTAAAAAAAATCAATTAGCTTTGTCGAGTAGTATAGGATAGGCTAATAATGTTTGCGATCGGTCGGGCAGAAGTAACAAGCTCGAGGACAGCTGCGAGTAGCGCATCCGATAGGAATCTGAATGGAAAAAACGAGAGAAACGCGTTCATAGAGCGCGATAAACTCGTAGAGACAGGCCGGATGGATATCGAGAGGGAGAGAAAAAAAGATCGCGCGCTGGTCACCTAATTTCCCTAGCTACATATATATATATAGCGGCGACATCGTTTAATCGCGCGGAAGGGACATGTTTATTCGGCTTTCTATGCCAGCGGTCCCGCGTCGAATATGCGCGCACGAAAATTCGTCGAGCGTGTTTGCATGTGCCGGGTGTAATGTAGCGAAAACATCGATACGTTGGCGCTCGAGAGTCAAATCGAATCGAGAGAGAGAGAGAGAGACAAAACGCATGCGAGCGAAGCGCCAGCAGCAGCAGTGGCTCGCTTTTTATGACAGTCACGGCTTGTGGCGGAAATGACTTATTCGTCGAAATCGACGCATCGCCGATATCCGACGCGCGCGCGAGACCCTCTGCTCTGTGCGTATATATATATGCATGCTATCTCTCTACACTGTCTGGCTGTCCGTCTGTCTGTCTTTGTGTCCGGCGGCCTCGTGTGTTCGCACGAAAATTGACGCGCCGTTGGAATAAAATGTTGTTTGCGCGATTGGTCCTATAAAACGCGCCGCAGACAGGCGTATGTTGCTCTGCTCCGATACATTACATTGTAATAACGCTCGTTGTGCTGTAATGGCTAGCTCGCCGTAAACTCGCCGGCTCAGCCGATTTTCATCTCGATTTGTTTCACTTTTCCATTTTATCGCTCGTCATTATTGTTACACGCGCCGAAATCGAAATAGCTGCGAAAGAAAATATTGTGTAAAGCAATAAAAGTATGTTGCGATTTAAAAAAAAATGGTTTTTTCATTGGGAATGGCCAGCGGCAGCAGAACACGCGCATAATAACGAGTATTTAAAAGAGCTTCCAGCGCGAGATCGGGGAGTTATTTAATGGACATTTCGGGAACTATTATGTCAGATCGCGGGGCCGAGTAGGTGCGAGCTGGTGGAAACTCTCTCAGTGGTTCTGGCGAGCTGCCAGCGCACGACGAGGCTAATTGTCGCGAGAAATGCCCTTCGGAAACCATTATGCGACACGCGCGCACCCTTTCGGCCAACTTCGGGGATTTACGGACAGGAGCAAATTATCCTCTCGCCCGTGCGCACTGTCCATTGTTTTTTACGACTACTGCTGCCGCGCTCGCCGAATCTCATGCCGAATTTTGTTTACTGCCGAGTTTCGCGCCAGGCGCCTCAATTAAATGATAATGTCACTTTATTGTTTGTAATTATACGCCGCGGCGGTCCCCGCAATTATTATCCCCGAAATCACGACGATGTTATTTCTGCGATTTTAATTACCCTTTCGCCGCGAGGTTGGCGCTTTTTCATTTTGCTTTGAAACGTCGATCGCATCGTTATATATACCTATATGCTCGTCGTCGTCATTATTGCCGGATTATTATCGAGCGATAGTGAAAAAATGCCTTCAAAGGTAAATAAAGGAGCCCTGTTAAAATTCCTCCAGCAGCGCCAGCAGTTTTCAGTTACACGAGTAGTGGCATAGTAGTAGGCAACCGCACGAGGCGCGCGATAAAAATTTTTATTAGCCCGCAGGTCACTCGGACCCTCATCATAAAATCCAAAGAAAGCAAATAACGCAGAGGGAGTAGCGCGCGCTAAGCTTTAAACGCCCGATCCACAAATAAAATCGCTCGGAGCCAATTTATTTTCCTAACGCGCGTAGTATACGCGCTGACGAGAAGATCACAGGGAACGTCAAAAGTCGCGCGGTGGGCGAAGAAAGAATAATTATATCGCCTACCACTATCCGCGCGGCCGATATAAGTTCGAAGAAAAACGCGCGGTGCCGAACTGACTGACGCCCCCAGTTCGCGGTAAAACCGTAATAGCGGGAGTAATAAGTCGGAAGCGAAGAAAAAAAACGAGCCGACGCCGAGAGAGAGAGAAAGCCTTCCTGACCATGAAAACCGAATCGTAAAAACGTCAAACTCCATAACTTAGCACTTTTTTTTAACGGCGGCGGCGCGAGGCCCACTCGACTGAGATTATTGCCGCTGCTGCTGCTCGCGTATGCATCTTCTCTCCCCTCTGTCCGCTGCCACGAGCTTTTTTCCCTCCTCGCTCGCTCTGCCCCACCCCCGCATAGGCAGCAGCAGCAGCTCACACAGAGGAGGCCTTATCGATCGGCTGGTTTTTATTTCGCCGCCGCCGGAATTGATCACGTGTATACGCGCGCTCGCACACCCGCACAGCTGTGTGTTAGCTCTGTTCGTCAGGCGTTTTTACGATTTCCTAGGGCAGCTAGCAGCGCTTTTTGCTCGCCGCCGCTCGCGCTCTCTCTCTCACCTCTCGTATAATGAACGATGACTCGCGAGTGTTTCATAAATTCTCTTCGTTTGACAGCGCGAAATTTTACGAGCCCGAGATTGAATGGGAAGATTCGCGCAAGAGCGACTTTTCGCCGTGCGAATGAGCTCTCTCTCCTCTAGCGATTATTATAGATTCGAGAAGAGAGAGAGGGAGAAAGAGAGCAGAGTGTGTGTTTATTGGCCGTGAAATTGGTTTTTCGAGCGAGAGAGAGAGAGCTTTTCCCGATAACTTTTTCAAGCCGCTCCGGAGAATTAACTTGCACTTATGGACGATGAGAGGCCGGTATAGTGTATAGCAATAACTTTCCTCCCAATATCGGCTTATTGCTCGCTCGAAGGCAACAAATTCATTGGCGAAAAGCGATCTCTCGGGAAAAAAACGAAGCCGGAATCCTATCCTTGCCGCCGCCGCCGGCAATAACAAAGGCTCAAGGAGAGAAAGTTAAGGCCTCTAATCCGAGAGGGCTTGCGCTCTCGTTACATAATCGAAACTGCCTTTTCGCGCAATTGAGAAAAACGTTTGTATGGAAATTGCGCGAAATAACAGGGCCGATTGCGAGCGCCCTTCGACAAACGGCCGATTAAGTTCGTTAGCCGGCTAATAGAAGGAAAGAGGGAAAAACGAGGGATTTCGTCCGCGAATGCAAACGACTCCTTTCGTTTCTGCGCCTGCAAACGTGGCGGCGGCTGTACATATAGATACAGCATATATCGAGCGGAGGGAAGGTATGGCTGGCTATACTGCCACCGGCTGCTCGTAACGTCCGTATCGATTACCCTATTAACGCGCTAAGCGCACCGGCTAATGTCCCGGGAGTTTCCGCCCGCGGACAAGCGCTACTTGAGTGGAGAGATGAAGGGTTGGTCGCGCCGTTTGTTTTGCACTGCGAGCGTTTCGATAAAGGCACGCGATACTATACAGCTACTCTGCGCTGGACAGCGACGCAATGACGATTAATCCAGTATTAAAAATGTTTGAGCAGAGGGCGATTGAATCGGCTGCAATAAGGAGAGGCGCACGCGTGTGTGCTTTGGCATCAGTTATTATATGCTGTCAACCTGATATTACGGCATATGATGTAGGTATAGGTATATAATATGGGAACGGTAAATGTTTTTTGTTCTGAATTCGTAATTGCTTCGACAGAGCCTCGTCTCTGAAAACGAACGACTCTTGCATTGAAAGCTGAATTGAAATTGGAAAAGAGTTGTCGGTCTCGAGAAAAAGTTTGCGATAGAAGAGGGCCGCCGATAAAAGTTTGACGAGTTTCCGAGACGCGCAAGCCGCAGTGAATCTTCCTTAGTCACAAATGCGGTGGCGGCAAAAGTCAACGGACCGCGTAAAAATTTGGCATAGTCGCCGGCGGCGGTAAATCCTTCGGCGTAGCTTCTCTCTTTTCTGATAACAGTATAGAGGGAGAGAAACACACGCGCAAACAGACTCGGGGGAGACAGACGCGGATGAATCGGAAGGAGCTTTGGCACGCGGTGGCATAACATGGACGACGTCCAAGCAACTGATTTCCGGCTCCGGGATATCTCCTCTACTCCGACGCAAGTCCATCGACTTTTTCCTCCGACGCTGTTTTCTCGTCCAAGTCAAGTGCCAGATAATTTCATATACGTGTCGACTTTTTTCCTAGCCCAAGCGCGCGCGTGGGTAGAAACGTCATATTTACGCGAGCGGCTCTTTCTGGAGCGCTACTCCACTGGATTTTTTGCGCGAGGGATTTCACGCTCTAACTGAATGGCCAAACAACGCGGATTTTCGCCAAGTGTTTTTCCGAGAATTCTCGAGAATCTCTCTGTTCTCTCTAGCGTTTGCTCGACTCTCCGTTTCGAAGAGTTAATCGCTCGGGAAATCTGATAAAAATCGCTGTACAAATAGTAGAAACTCTGCTCTCTCTGCGAGCTTAATAAGGAGGAATCGAGGAATAACGAGAGGAGGAGAAGAATATTCTATTAAAAGTTGCACAGAGTAGGAGAATCGTAATTGATTGACTTTAAGAGTGGCGGGGCGGCGACAAAGTAAAACACGACGGGCGCAGAAAAACTGCAGCGTCGGCGGCACGCGCTCCGAGCTATACGGATAAAAACAATAAAAGCAGAGAGAGAGAGAAAAAGGCTGGAAACAACAACAAACGACGGGAATTAAACATCAGTCGGCATTGCCGCGGGCGAGCCGCGCGTCGGAGCGAGACAGCGTGGGCTGCATCAGAGGAAAGAGAAGAAAACTCTCGGGAGGGAAAAAAATAAACGACGAAAGAGCGCGAGCGAGGAATATATCGATTTCCAAAGCTGGCGCTCTGCTACTGCCGGCGCGCGCGCGCGTCGAAATGAAGATAACACTCGAAACCGTTAATTAAAGCGCAGAGAGAATTCCCGAGCTCTCGATTGTAGACTTTTCATTAAGCGAGTCCCGGCGGTGCGTCCTTCCGCGAGTTCGCTCAATTTTCCCGCGATTTATCCGAGCTTTTTTGCGCCGCTCGCTCTACTCTCTCTCTCTCTCTCTCTCACGGCGAGGATTTCACGATTCATTTAGCGTTTTGTTCGCCGCAGCCCAGCCACCGCACTCTCTCCCTCTCTTTCTCTGCGGAACGGTTTAATCCGGTGTAGATAGCCGGAAATGCGCGTAGTTGCCCGCCCACTATACACTCAAGGGCTCGTGTGCTCTCGTTTTCTTTCATTTCGGCGTGTATACCCCCACGGCCTATACTCTGTGTGTGTTTTTGCGCTGAGAGAGATATTGCGCGCGTGACCAATATTTTTTCGGAGCCCCTGTGATTATTCGCCAAAGTTTTGCCCGCTTTTTTAATTTCGTCGCTTTTCCACCGCGGAAAATGAAAAAGCTCGCTGCACACAGCCCTGATTCTTCGCCAAAGTATTGTGTGTGTTTTGCTTTCATTCGCTGCTTCTCTCGCATTGTGCGTAGATTGGCTACTACTCTGCCTCTCTCTCTTATTCTTCCGGACTAGGTAGGGTTTTTTCCTCTGCGAGCGAGAAGCGATTCCGCTCTCCGAAATCCTCGTTTTATTGTCATTGCCCCATAGAAATCGCAGTAGTCGAGCGCGAGCTGAAAGCATATATAGACAATGGCCAGATTACCCCCGGCGCGGAACGTTTATTGGCCGATCTTTTATCGGGGATTACATCGACATTACACGGACTCGTCGAGTAGAGAGAGAGAGAGAGGCGGCGGTGGACGGCCTCGTTCTTTTAAACTTTACGAAACAATTATGCGCGATTGAATGGGCCCGCTCTCGCGCGAGACGTTTTACCGTAGTTAATCCCTATGCTGCAGTGCAAGTGCCGATGGACGCTTCGAATTACCAGCTTTAGCTTTATTTTATACCGGCTTTTATTCCGCGCGGCGTAAAATAAATTTATCAACCGACGGACATTTGCCAAATAAATGGCCAGACGAGTTTTAGGAGGATTACAAAAACAAAAACGCGAGCTGCAAAAGGGAACAGCAATCCGATCCTCGTCGAGCCGTGAAGCGGACATATAATACCGGCGCTGCTGCAGGGGAAAAGAGAGAGAGAGTATATATAATATATACGAAATTGTTCGCGTCGTTTCATTTGCAAACGCACCGCGTCGACTCGTATCTCTCAATTAAGAAAATGAAGTCGGTATTGTAGTCGCTCTGCGACAAGCGGCTGCGGCCGATTAAATGCTCGTACGTCGCTTTATTAAATCCCGTTTTAATCTGGGCAAAATGAAAAGGGCTAGCCGAGACTACCCTGCGCGAGCTTTTTACGACTATGCGGGAGAGTGGAGGAAGCCGGAGAGGCGCAAGAAAGGGACGACCACAGGCGCGATCTCTTTTTTTTTCGACCGAGATAGGTATTCGAGGAGATAGAGGAGGATTACATTGAATGGGAGAACTGCGCTGTAATCAGACTGGAAAGCCAGATGAATTGGAGGGAAAATGTTCGACTAGTAGAGGGGGTTATATATGCGGCTGCACAAGAACTACCTCTCGAAAGGCTTATTACGACATCGCTGAACTTTCTCTCGCATTTGCAGCGAGAGATAACGATCGCAGCCAAGCTCGCGGATTTCTCAATTACCCGAAACGGCTGAATTAACCAACGCGCGCGCGGTATAGTAAAAAGCCGACGAGTATACAGCTTGGACCTCAAGAAATAAAGGAATAACGTCTTGATCTCGCGCGCGATGACTCATCCCGCGCGGGCGGCTCGAACAAACGCACACTTTCTTGCGCCGATTCGGCCCTCCGGCGCATATAATATGCAAACGCGATACGAAAACGTCGTTACGCACTGCTGCTGTGTTCCTCGGATTTTTCAATGCGGAGGAGTCGTGCAATTTGCCGGCTGCAGCTTTAATTGCATGTTTGCGTATATACGACGCGACTTGTCCTTGTTGCCGCGGCGCTGCGGGCAGAGAGTCATTTGTGCTGCAGCGCGCAGCCTTGTTGTTTCTTCGTTATATACGCGGGGCGCACCGGCATTTGGATAATTTATTCGTCCCGAAAGGAGAAACGCCTTCGCGAGACGACGCGACTTCCCTTCAACTTGTCCGACACCGAGATTTTTCAAGTGTAAGGCACACACATATACTGATACACACACACTCTTCCGCGAACGAGCGTCTCGAGAGAGACGAGCATCGCACACAAATATCGCAAGACAGTTCGCATAATGAGCGTTTCGGACGCGGTCAGAAGTATGTATATACAGCTGCGCGCGACTGCCTAATTCCATTGAATTACGTAATCCGTCTGTTGGCCGATCCAAAGAAGAAGGAGAATTTATAAGGAGAAAAAATGGCCTCTCCCGCATATATAGTATATATGTATATACGCGGCCGAGACGTCGGCTTAATCATCCTCCCGACAGGGTCTTTGTGCTAATTAAAACGTTTGAGAGAAGAGAGGCAGTCTTCCTTCGTGAAAATTACTTAAATCCCTGCAGCAGCAGAGGCGGCGGAAGGACCCCTTGCGCACGACTATTATCGCGCCTATACTTTTCGCGTTGCCTTTTCGCGAGCTGCCGAGACGACGAGCCCTTTTAATTTCAGCGAATAAGGAGGGAACTTTGTCATCGGACTGCTTTTAAGCCTGTTCCGTTGGTTTTTCTCGACGACGACGACGACGACGACGACGTCGAATCAGCTTAAACGTCTTGCGTCTAAGAAATTAAGGAGTTCCATATTACCAAAGTCTCGTGTCTGGGATTCGATGGAGCGTGGGATACCAACCTGAAACAGAAAAGGCAGTAAAACATTAATACTGGTGCACTACGTAAAAATATGTGCTGACTTATTCAAATCTCTGAGCCCGACACTATAAAAGTAGCAGCATCGCAGGAACAAAAAAGCCGGGAGAGAGATAAGAGAAAAGTCGGTGTAAGACTGGGCGTATAGTGTACTTTAGCGCCATAAGCTCTAATTCCCGGGACGCGCGCGGTATAAGTCGCTCGTAAAAGGCCGGCGGCGGCGGTATCGTCAAAATTTTCTTTCGGATTGAATGGCGCATAAACGGGCATTACGAGGCTACGTGGCCAGGTAGGCGAATGTTTACGTACTCTCTCCGTCGGGCTACGCCTCCCCATAACAAGGCGAACTTTTCAAGTATCCCGGTGCGCTGCGTGTGCGCGTGTAGAGCCAAGAAGCATCTTTGGCTCACCCTCCTGTTCTTGTACGTATAAGCAGCGGCGGCGGCAGCGGTATATACGTGATGAAACTGCAGCCGATGCGGGAAAATCGCATTACATATTTCATTTTATTACCGGGCCGTATAAGCGGCCGCTTCTTTTTGCTCTGTTTCAGCGGCGCAATTCCATTATCTCCGATTCCGAAAAAGACCCCGAGTCGTCGTGTGTGCTGCGCGACGCCCATACCTATTCCGTATATATACGTACAAGTGTATGGGGTATATATATATATATATGCTTGTATCAATTGTGCTGACGCCGCCGTTGCGATAAAGGAAATATTTAGTGCGTCGGCGCTGTTTAATAAAACGAAATCGCGAACGCGGCCCACGAGTATGTATAAGTGTATTAAGAATTAAGGCGAGTAGCTGCAGACTACTACTTACTTGCTGGGAACTTGGCCGCTTAAACTTACACGGCGAAACTTTGCGCGCGAGATCAGTAAAGCGGGGAGTAAATTACTTCCTAATAGCGGCTTTACTCCGAGAAGCAGCAGCAGCAGCAGGTCCGTTATATAAAATACACACGACGCGGCTATGCATATTCAATATACATACACACGGAACGTGGAAACGAACTTGTTCCGAAATCCTCTCTCTCTCTCTTCCGTGCAGTGAATATGAAACTTGCGACGATCGAGGCTGTGTATGAAAAAGTAAGTATAATCGAGGCGGATTTAAAGTTTGCGGTTCAAACAGATTTCAACGGCAAACGTCGCGTGGGTTATAGAGATTCCGTCAATCCAATATCCCGCGAAAATTTGATTAAGGTCGGGCCGGGGGATATCTCCTCAAAGCTCGCCGCTGCTGCCGTCGAAGAAGACGATGATAATAGCGAAGCCGTCGGATCCTCGGGATTTCGCTGGAAGAATCCTAATCGCGCGAGATCCAGCGCGCGCGCGATTTATACAAGACTAAGCCTCGATCTCCAGCGGGACGAGGTTTTGATAAAACTTGCCTGCGATGCGTGCAAAGGGACAAAGACAGAGGGAGGAAGAAAAGATGCGGCAGCTAAGGAATTCCGATCTCGTAGGCAATATAGGGGCGCGCAAGCTAACGGAGGGTCAGCAGCTCTCTTTCTCCTAAGAAACAGTTTCATTACTTTCGATCCCCCGGACTCGGACGCGACTCCTCGCTGTGCTCGCGCGCACGAATATGTATGTATACACACGTACGCCGTGTACGCGCGCGCATTACACACGTAGAATGTATATATATGTATGTATGTAGGGGAAAAGCGAAAGTGTCGAGGCTCCGGATTCCTGAGACGTAAGACAAGAGACCGGCGGCGGCGGCGAAGGCAGGGAGCGAAGGTTCGGTTCCCCAAGGGGGCTCCTCGACGTCTTTGCACCCTCCTGCCGCCTCTCCCCCCGTGCAGCCCTTAACGCGAGGGCTGCTGCTGTCCAAGCAGGAGAGAGGGCGGAAAGAAAATGGGAAAGCCCTGGAGCTTGCAAACGTAAGGTGGTAAATTCATTGTGGAGCCGCCGGGGTGGAAGAAAATTTCCAGCAGATGCCCGGGAATTTTCCGAATCTAAATATTCACCCCCCTATATAATACACTAGACGCACTGCATCTTGCCGCGTATACACATACGGATTTTCATTTCTTCCGCGGCCCCTCTTCGAATTCCCAAAACAAAGTTTGACTGTTTTCGAGCCGATGTTGTAAAGCAGTTTTCTCTCATGCGACTCTTGCGAGACTTGGTCCCCTACTGTCCTGATTAATCGCGCGTCGGAATGAGTTTTCTTTTGCCGAATCTAAATTCGTTAAAGTGTCCCGCGCCGCCGTTGTATCTCGGGTAAATAGCCAATTGAGAGCTGATAAAAAATGGAGCAGTAGGTAAACAGTGGATAGACAAGAAATTGTTGTCTACTCGCGGCGCGTAAAGGAGAGCAGCTCTCGATTTAACGAGGACAAGAAGAAAACGACGCTTCTGGGTTAGCTGTAGAGGAGAGCAGGAGAACAAGAGCAGAGAATGCCGGGCCGAGGGTGGATCGAGAGAAAAAAGAAATTGTCTTACGAGGCGAAAGAAAGCTTATCGATCGGCTTTTTCCTCTCTTTGCCCGCGCGCACGGCGATTTCTGCACACGCCCCACTCGTGCAGCAGCAGGAGTCTTCTTCTTCTGCTTCTTCTTCATCTCGGCAGTAGCGAGCAGATAAGGGGGGGATACAAGGTACAGGGGGGAAGAGGAAGCAGCAGGAGCAGAAGAAGAAGAGTCGCCGGCTGCAGCAGCAGCAGCTTGGCCGATCGAATCCCGAGCACAGAGCAGTAGATGGTCTCGACGTCGTTTTTTGCTCTCTACATCTTTCATGAGTGTCGAGAGTCTTTTTCCTCCTCGGGGACGAAATCTCGCGCGCGCGCCCGGGAAGAAATTGGGGAAACTCTCGACGACTGCTGCTGCTGCTGCTTCCTTCGCTAGGATGGGGGTCGGGGGTGAGAGAGAAAGAGAGAAAAAAAATGAATATGATACGGTCCATTGAACGTGTCCCACTTGCGAGGATATTGGACTGTGGGGCGATTTTCATGTGCTGGCACTCTATCTCCACGCCTTCGTTTTGAAATCTTGTTGCTCCGCCGACGACTGTTTCTTATAATATAGACGCGGACGAAAAATCGCTGTCGCTTAGAATGATAAAGGCGCCGCATTAATTATTCAGTCTCTCTTTCTCTCGATGGATCAGCCCGCGAATCTCTCTTAAGATTTCAATAATTTACGGAATTCATTACATCCCCCTTTATACGTACGCTAGAGCAGGGCACACAATTTCTTGAGAGAGCTTGCTTAATTATGCCGGATGCTGTAAATCTCGACGCACCTCGAACGTGACGGAATAACGTTATTTATACACAACGACGCGACTCGAATTTTTCCACACCGCGCAAATATAAAGGTAGGAACTCTTATTATCCGTGTTGCTATCGAAGAGCGCACGCGGCTAGCGATTAAGCCGAGCCTTTCGGAGTTTCCTGAATTTTCTCATTATCTCGGGCGACTTGGCTCTTGCGGCGGCTAGTAGTAGTAGTAGTACAGTCCCCGATGAGCCGAGAAGCGCAAAAGCCATGGAGAGAAGAAAGGGAAGAGCCGGGATAGGCGCGAATCGTGAGTCGGAGGATGAATAGAAAAGGCCGGAGGAGGAGAAGGCAACCAAATAAATAAGACAGACCTTGAGAAAGCACGAACCTCCGAGAGAGCCTCGAGCCTCTCCTCGGCGGCGGGGAAAGAGACGAGAGCTGCGTCTCTAAGTCGAGAATAATTAAAGGACAACTCGAGAGAGCGCGCCGAGCAACGGAAATATTTACTTCCTTTCAAAATTCATCCTTCTTTCAACCTTGCGGATGCAGTTCTTTTAGCTCTCGCGTTCCGCGGGACGCATTTTTTAATACTCGTTCTTTTGCGCGTTTATACAATGCCAAATTCATAAGAATACAATTTCGCAGTCGACTGCACGACAAGTACAACATTGTTGCCCCATTATCCTCGACAATGGTTACATCGTCCGACCAAGTATTGATCACAAAAGGGAGACAGTAGCAGCAGAGACTCTCGAGTGAAAAAGTTGGAGAAAAATAAAAGTTGTCGCTTTCTTTAATCGAAGCGATCCTCGTTCCCCCTCGTCATGACGGATTAAAAAGTTAAAACACTCGGTGTAACTGCGGAATCAGCAAAACATCGGCCGTATTTCGTCGCTCGTCGATAAAATCCCGCTGTGCAAACAGCCGCATCACGCACGGCAAAAACCAGCTCTAAAATAGAAATAAACGCAGCGGATTACGATCGCGGTTATGTCATCCGCTCATAAATGAATATAGGAGGAGGAGGAGGAGTGCCCCTCAGCTCTCGAGAAAGAAGCGTATAATATAAGTGCGCGCGAGAAGCCTGTACACACACATATCGCAGCAATCTTCGGAGATTACAGCAGTTTCTCCTTCTGAAAGGCGCGCGCACTAAAAGCCCGGCAAAAGCCTCTCTCTTTCTCGGCCGCAAAAAAGCTGTTCCATCCGTCGTGATTTATCGCACTTTAAAGCGTAAACAAGCTCGCCAACGAGATTCGGCTTGTAATAACCGCAACTCGGCTGCGTGCGCAGAGAAAAATTGAGCTCTTAATATAATAAAAGGAAGAAACTGGACCGTCGAAACGAGCTCGCGCGCACGGCTTTTTGCGACTGCTGCATCAGTATAGGCGCAATATAACCCGTCCCTTTCTCTTATATACACACTGATACTTTGCGAAGGTGTACGTATACGTGCACGACGGAGGAGAAGCAGCGGGGGAAAGGATTACCCATCGCGGCAAGATCTCGGGAGTAATCCCGAAATTATTTGCCTGTCCGGGCACGTATTGATCCTCGGGGCTGGCTGCCCTCGCGCTCGTCAGGGGCGCTTCTTCCTCCCTCGTGCTCTCTCGTGCAGGGGGATCTCTCCGGAGGCGAGTGTGTACGTGTGCTACGGGGGAGGCCTGCTGCTGCTGCTGCTAGGCAGAAAAAAGTTTAAGTCCGAGAGTAGAGCCTCTCTCTTTTGCGCGTGTCTCGCACTTGGGCTGTGTGTAGGAGAGGAGCGATCTTTGCTTGCTGCGGCTCTCGAGAGCACGTGCTTCAAATGCAGATTAGCTTTGCGGAAAGGCGCTGCGGTTTCAGTCTATCTCGCGCCAGCCGCCGCTTAAAGTGCAAGAGTGCGCGAGAGCGTAATTAGGATGTAAATCAGATTCTGATGCGCGCGCGCGGCAGAGCTGCCGAGTGTATAGTGAGCGCGCTGAGCGAACGGGAACGAGAGACTCGCGCGATGTTGACTGCCGGCTAAGTCGGCCGTAAAACCAACTAGTCTCTCTCGTGCAGGGGAGGACAAGGATTCGCAGCACTGCTCTGTATAGCTCTCGGTGCGGGAGATTCAATCGACGAGAAGGATTTTTGCACGCCTGATAGTCTCACTCGCCCCTTTTCTGCTTGGCTTGTTAACGAAAGCTACTGCTGCTCGATCTCTGCGGGAATATTCGATTTAAAAGCCGAATCGCTTTTCCGCGCGATTTTCATTCAGAGCTGAAGAGAGCATGACGTCGTAGCAGTAGACTTGTCGCAAATAGGAAAATGCAAAACAGCAGTAGTAGTGTCTCCATGAGCGCGCGCGCGCGCGAATGCATAGCAAAGTACGCAATATAACGAAGATAATGAGGTAGTGGCTGGAGCACTCCGTCGTCGTCGCGGTCCTCGAGAAAGCTCGCGCTGCCCGATTCCACACGAGAGAGAGAGAGACAAAGGAGGGCATGAAGGCGCGACGCCGTCAAGAGTCGCCGCAGCACTTTGTATGGTAAGAAGAGTCACGTGAGAGCTGAAGTCGCCCCCTCGTTAATGCAGCGGAGCGTCCTCGAGAGAGCAGAGGACTGCATCAGCGAAGCCCTTTAATTTTAATTTACATGTTATTGCCCGGGCCGAAAAGACACGTTGCAGACGCACTAATAACGGCCTGTGTGGGCGACGGGCGTCCGCGCGGGGGGGCGTCTTATGGGCGCGACCTGCTTGTTACTTCCGCGGCGCGGTCTCTGCTGTCTATTTGTTATTGCGTTGGAGCACAAGTTTTACAAATTTCAATTTTTTGCGATAATTTAACGGACGTCTCGAGGTAGGTGTATATCCACGATTGCGACTAAGTGATTCGGGTACACTCCATCAGCGAGAAGAAGAATATTTGAAAAGTTTGCCTTGACTTTTCGAGCAGCACCGCGTAGACTTGAGCGATGAATGCATAAATTATTACACTCTCGATAAGAGAGAGAGAGAGTTTCAAAGTACTCATAACGATGAGTTCATTTTTATTTAAACCTACGCTCCTCTATAAGGATTGCGCCAAACTGCGTCGTTCAAAGAGTAAATAATTCGAAGCCAGTCTTGCAGCTATCCATAAAACAGTAGCTTTTAAAAGGAGTCGCCGCAGTCGCGTAGTAGTGGCTATTTATTTTTCGTAGACGTGGTAAATAATCCGGGAGACAGCTCTAAATAACGCAACTATATAGGCGCAAGGCGGCGGCGAGCGATGAAAAAGCTCCGGGTGAAAATATTTTTTCATTCGGCGAGCTGCTGTCGGGAGCGCGGGATTTATGAAGTGTGTTCACGCGGCGGGCTGTGTGTAGCGAAAGTGAGGAAAATTTTTGATAAAAAGAAGCCCGGCCAAAGTCCTTATAACTCGTAAATACCTTGGAGTTACGAGGGAAAGATTGAAAGTTTTAATTTTCCACCGCGTCGATGCGTGAAATTCGGGCTTACGTCCTAGACTACAGTACCTATACGTATATTCTGGAGGGGAGGAGTAGCTACTAGATTTACATCGGGCTCGTGCATTTTAATTCGCGTCGCCCGCTGCGCAGCCAAGAGCTGCCGCTGCAACGCGTGTGCCAGCGGCAGTCTGTAGACGACGCGTTTATTGGGCGATAAAACTTCACCCCGCAGCGCCGGTCTCTCTCTCTCTTTCTCCCGCTTGTTCGCGGCGGCAGTGTACCTCGCGCATCTCCGAGAGGCACTTTTGGACACTTTCTTATCGATTCCCCAATTTTTTTTCCGTCTCCGGTGCTCAAAGTTGATGCTTTGTATTTTTCAGCGGAGCTTTTTTGAGGTGCTGCTTGATTACATCTGTGCGGAAATAAACTCGACCCAGACGACAATGTTATATTCATTTGATTCTACCAATATAACTACACGTGCAATTTTCGTCAGTTGGAAAGTGTATGTATAAGAGGCGACGAGGCGCCTCCAATTAATCCGGCATTATTGGGTGTAATGAAAAATGTTTTCGGAAGCTCCCGGCATTCATTAGAGCCCACGACGTATTTACGAGCCGTTCGCGCGCATAAGACCGTAGAGGAATTTGCAGGCAGAGGCTGCGCTCGCAAATTCACGCGTGTCAGAGCTCTGTATCCATCGCTATTTTCGCAACCCTCTCGTCGACGTCGCGCGCGCGCAACCCTCTCGCGGGCCGAACGAACGCTAGCTGCTCCCCCTCGGCGTCGTCTACTACGTGGAATTCACAAAATTTCGCTAATATTACGCGCGAGAGAGTATAAGAGCCGGCGCGAGAGGTGTCGCCTCCTCCTATCAGCTGTCCCGTCGTTTCTCGTGCGATCTTCCGAGAGACAAAATGCAGCGGCGCAGAGACGGCCGCTCGTTTTACGGGATTAATGCTGGGGAGCTCGTGCTGTATAACGACTTTATGGCTTGATACTTTGAAGGATCGGCCGCCCTCGGAGGCGCCGCCTGATGCGAGAGAGAGAGAGAGAGTTGCTCTGCGCACCTGACTGGAATTCCGAATTTTCAGCGCAGCGTATATTATTATATACGCGCTCGGAAATATGAGCCGGCGACACGCGGATTTTCGTGCCCGCTAAAAATTAATTGTTGTCGTTGCGTGCATGTTTATGCCGGCTACAAAATTTCCCTCATCCCGCGCTCGTAAAAACAGCACACGCGTGCGCGCCGATGGCTTTATTATTTCGAAAATATCCTCGTGTACGCGGTGTAAAATTTTTGTTTTCTTCTATTTTTCCGCTGAAATTTTAATCAAGCCAGAACTGACCCTAAACAAGCGAGTTTATTTCTCCGACGAAATATACAGATGAGTGTTCTAATGCAGGTGCCGCGACGAGAACGCAATTAATAATCGCGAGAGGCCAGATTATCGACAAGCAATAACTCGCGCCGGAGTTTCTCATTTCGAGCTATTTAAGCGGGACCGCAAACGTCCCGAGAGCTTCGAAGCCGGCTCAGCAGCAGTAGCAGAGTGCCACCTGAATTACAACGACTTAGTCTCGCGGGTGCCGCGGCTCCGAGGGGATATAGCTTCGGCTCTCCCGCGAGCGCGGCGTTAAAGTTAGTAGGGCCTTTAATTTTCGCGAATTACGTCGAGCTCCACAGACGCAGTGGAAAACGGGTCGCCGGCTCCGTAATTTTAACCGGGCGATCGCCGTCGCCGATTCCTGCTCACGTGGCTGGCTGCAGATATACGAGCTCGTACGAATCATCGTAAAGCCGCCAAGACGAGGCTGTTACGCTCTCTCTCTCTCGCGAGCGAGCGCGCGAATCGCGTTTAGCCGTAATTGCGTTTTTAATGGTTCGACTCCGTATACTACTGTCGAATTCGCCGGCCGGTTCAATTCGCTTTTTACGAGCGCGCACCTTTTTCTCCCCGAGAGAGAGCTACTGCGCGCGCGAATTCCCGAAGTCATTAGCTTTTTTGGCCGTCCGGTTTATGCGAGAGAGTGAGATAAGCTGTACGCGGAGAAAAAGCAGGTAGCTCGCGCTCGATTTCGCACTCGATTTGATGCTCGAGCTGATGCCGTCGGTTTTTTAATAACATATATTGAATTTAATTGAATCTTGGAAGCGCCGGGTGTTAAGGATATACTGCACTCGTCGATCTTCAGCGAGCGAGGTAAAAAATTCATCGTCGGTGAAAAAGGCACTTAGGGTTTTAAAAAGAGGAGTGGCTTGCGTCACCTTGGGGCCTATACTGCTAACTTTTGAGCGAAAGCAAAGTTCGGCAAGCGCGAGGGAGTGCAGGTATAGGCAGAGGCAGTGCCTTGGTATCGCGAGGAGGAGACAGAGAAAAAAAAGAGAGACACGAGCGCACGCAAAAAGAGAAGAAACAAAGCCGGGAGAGAGAGAGACAGGAAAGAGCGGAGGCCAAAAAAAAGAAGTAGGCAGAGAAAAAAACAAACAAACAAACAACGTCGAGTGGTTTCACTCTCTCTCGAGAAGAAGTAGAAGGCGGGGGCGAGGGAAACGTCAGAGAGAGCCACCGGAATGTTCCTAGCATAATTTATCAAGGGGTTTAGAGGAGAGTATAGGAAGACGTCCTGCATCGCACGCGCGACGCGACGGCGCTCTCTCTCCAACAGCAGAGGCCCATTCTTTAAGCTCATAATGAATATTCCATTCTTGTCGGTTTCCCAGAAGCCACGCCGGCTAGTTGGCTTAGTGTATAAGAGAGCTAGGAGACGTTCTTTTTTACACGAGATATTTACAATCCTTTTTTCGGCCACAAAACAAACATCGGCGCGCGCGGGGGAGAGAGATACACCTCTGTATAGTCGTGCCTGTGGACGGAAGGCTAATTAATCTTCATCGCACGGCACTTGGTTTTCCGTTGCGGCTAGAGAAGGAGAGATGCCCCGAGATTTCGGAGGCTTTTCGAGGCTACACGTGTTCCGGTCCTTCGAGCTCCTCTGTGTGTTTTTTTGCGTCGAGATAAACTAATCGTCGCGCGGCGATTCTTGGATCTGTGAGAAGGTGAGACCCCGAGAGCGGCTGTTTTATTGTTGTCGATAGCTATCGGTCGAATGCCTCGGATTTTTCTACCGCGACTCTCAAGTCTTAATTCTCTGCTGATTTGTGTCCTATAAAATTTGCAAAATATTTGGTCACAGCTAATCTACCACTGCGAGATCGGCTCTGAATTTTAACGACTCAATAGGACGTATATAGACTTTTTCCAATTTCCACAATCCCAGCGAATGGGTTAATAAAATAGCCATCGCGTGATTGGCTCCGACACTCCAAGTTAAATGAAGCGCGTAATAAAAGCGAGAGAGTGTAGGGGCCGAATCGAATGAACAGAGCCAGGCCGAGCGGAATCCGCGCGATTAATGTTTTCCGTGCATTTCTTTGGAAGCGCGCTCAACTTCCCGCGACTCACGGGGAGAAAAAAAGCAATTCGAAACTTTGGCAATTATGATCGTCGGCGGCTCTCTTTCTTTGTTTTCCAAGGCCTCGGCGCTGCTCGAGAACGTGACGAATCGCTGCCGCTGCTGCTGCTGCTGGCGAGTCGGGTAAACTCCGATCGACGTTTCTCTCTCCCATCAGCAGCAGCGAAATAGCGAAGCGAGTCCGATGTGGACGTTATTCCGGAGGCGTGAAACCTCGCACGCCTGAGATTCTCTCTCTTGTGCTTGAGGTTTCTTGCCCGGTCACTCGATTCTTGCGCAATATCGGCCGGCGGGATTTATATTTTAATGAGATCGCTCGGAAATAAATCGTTTGCTTTTCGTTAACGCGATCGAGATGTTTGAATAGCCGCCGCGCTGCGCGGTGTAACATCTGTCCGATTTCCGGGTGAGAGTAGCTCGTTACGTAATATTGCCGAGTATAAAGTTTACGTATCTGAGAGCGATTTATTCACTCGCCGGTCACGTCCGCCTGCAGTTATTCCCGGAGTGTTTATCTAAGTAGAAATAAACGAGATAGTCTGGCTTTCGCACTCGTTGTAACTTTACTGTCTATTCAAGTCAAATCAGAAGCCAATTTACGGGCAAGTACATACTCTGTAAAGCGCGTAAAGTTAAATTGCACTGTATTTCGAAGTTGAAGATGTGATGAATTGCTCCAATCCACTATTAATAGCTGCGACTGCGACAGATCATTATTTATAATTAGAGTATCACGAGAAAAAAAGGCGGGGATCGAGTGAAAACTAGATCACGACGTGTATATACTTATTACACTCGGAAGACAAGAAACAGTCCCCAGGCGTTCCAACTCGTTCTACATTGTAAAACGCTTTACACGAGCATCGCCGTCGAAATTAATTTCGTTCCGGCCGCTCAGTCGGGCATCATAAGTCAAAACTCGCTTGACGATCCGTGAAGAAAAGGGAAAGTAACGGGTGCGGGCATAAGCATCGAACTACTGTTTTTAATCCCAAAGGGGCACAGGCGCAACGCCGAAAACGACGAATGACAAATGGTTGCCGACGCCTCGCGCAATTTGTCAAAATCAAACGATGCGTAGAGCCGCCGGCGAGCGCAGAAAAAGCCAAGAACGCGGAGAGAGAAAAAAGCCAAGCTGCGGTTCTCGAAGCTGAGCTACTCTCTCTCTCATTAGGCGCCACGTGGCCAGGAAATTATCTTCTTCGTGGGTAGTAGTAGTAGTAGTGTAGCGCCGGCAAGCTGCTGCCGCGCGACGACTAATTAAGCGCCAAAGTGTCGAACTAGCTACGAGAGAGAGAGCTGGGGAATGAATTATCGGCTCTCGTCGGTCCCTTTTGCGCTCAGACACTTTGGCGGGGAGGCTGCTTTACGAGCAAACTTTCCGCGATTTTGACGACAGCCGACAATCGATCGGTTTCTCTCTCTCTCTCTATCTTGCTCTCCTACGTGCATTGACGGCTTTGAAATCGTTCACAATGCCAAGCGACTGTGTTTTGGTTACTTACGAAAGTCGAACCGCAACCCCCTCGGATTCGTTACTCACCTGAAAAAGAAAGAGAAAAGACATCATTAATCAAGTGCATCGATCGATGATGATCAGAAAAGTCCCCTTTCCCTCGTAACGGTACATATACAGAAAAGCTCGCCGGCTTTTAATTACTTTAATAAGAAAAAAGAGGAATTAGGCGCATAAAAGGGAGTTGAAAAACGAGGAAACAAGCGTGCGGAATCTTTTCATCCCCTTAATCAAAGCCCGATACAGTCGTAATCTCGGACAGCGCGCGAGGGGAGCGGCGAAAAAGGAGTGTGAGTGCAGAGTCGGGGCCGGATAAATCCCTCTTCGTTCCTTATCGGAGAGCCGGGCGCGACGATTCCAGGTCAGGCGCCTCCTCGGCGTCATTAGTGCCCTAATGAAAGCGTCGCTCTTGTCCCTTCCCTCGTGCCGCCGCGGGAGAGATATTTTGGCGAGAGGAGACAAGCGCCTTGCGCGCACTCGAGCCTCCCTCTCTCGAGGGTTAAGGTGAAGTAGCTGCTACGGCCAAACGAAGCGGGCCGTCGAGATTAGAATCTCGAAAATCATTACGCGGCTGCTGCTGCTGCTGCTGGTGTGTGTCTGGGGGTTATCGAGTGTTATATACTACAGCAGACCGGCACCGAAGGCAATCGACTTGGAAGAGGGATGATGCTGTGTGTGTGTGTGTGTGTGTGTGGGTGGCGGAGGAGGACCCGAGGCTAGCGCGTCCTCCTGGGGACGGCGGCCGACTTTATCGAGTGCGCTATCCCGAGGAGACCTCGACGTGATTTTTCAAAATCAAGATATTTTCGGCGATGCTTTGTCGCCGGCTAGATTGCTTTCGTTTGCGACCATCCTCCGGAAAATTGTGTATAGCCCGGGCGTGATGATGAAAAATTGACTATGGAAATTCGCCTCGATGGAGCTTGCAGCTCCTTTGTGCATGCCTTCGAGCTCGCTTTTTACACACTATATATGTATTGCTGCATGAAAATCAATCCAGTCAAGATTAATCAGCGAAGCTTAATTGACACATCGAGCGGACATGCTAAGGCATCTCGCAGAGGGGGTGCACTGAACTCCTTAGCGCGTTAACTCATCGGATAAAGACCCCAGGCCGGAGAGTTATGAGTCTAACAATCGAGAGGAGAACGAGGCGCAGAAATGTTTGCCAGCAATAAAGCTTAGCTCTCCGCCGTCTTCTGCAGCCCGGCAGTTATTGTAGCAGGGGGGTAGCTTCGTCGTCCCTGTGGTGTGTATACACTAAGACCCCGACGCGATACACACGCACACGCGGGGAGAGCTCGAACGTGACTGTCAAGTGGCGGCCCGATGGAGCTTCGTGCGCAATTATTATCTTAATTTCGGTTCCTTTTTCCGCGCCCACACGAAACAATCTCTCGACCCCTTCCAAGCGCTTATTTGCCTTCACTCTCTGGAAATTGTCGACGGGATTGGCTGTGTGTTTTCCAAATTGATGCGATATTCCGCACGCTCGCGAGGAAACAGACATCGCAGTAGTAGCCGTAAAAATAACTGCGCGGCGTTCAATTAGTCGAAATGGTTTTATTATTCCGCTGGAAGAGAGAGATCTGATCAGCCGAGATTTGCATTTATTCGGGCAGAAAGGCTCGTAGCCGGGCGAATTAAAAAGGAGTAGGGGAGGAAGAAAAAAATAAAACAAAGCGGAGGAGGCTGAAGGGCACACGCGAGGGGTCGAGGATCGGAGCGAGGAGACACTATGATGGCAGCAGTCCCTCGGAGGTTCTAATAAGATCGGGACGGCGGGAAAGGGAGAGAGGAGCAAGAGGCACGAGCCTCCAGACGCTCGTTGGAGAAAATTGGACTGTCACTTTGGCCTTCTTAAAGACTCGCCGAAAGTTTAATTTTCCGCGGCTCAGGCACGCACACGCACTCCACCCCCACGACGGCGGCGGCGGCGGCGGCAGCAGACGAGACACGAAAACCGCTCGCGAGGATGGCATTTAGCCCTTTATATTGCGCGACGAATGCAAAGCGGAATTGTTTCAGTCGGCGCGCTTTTTATATTATGTATAGGTTTGCATTTTGAGAAATTGAACCTGAACGAATAAAGGTGAAGGGCGACGCGATATAACCTTCCCGTTGCATAATAGCAACGCTGATGATGGGTATTAAATTGAATGAAACTCATTTGAAATTACAACGGTCCTACATTGAAATGACAGGGAGGAGAGCGTGCGTCTGACGACGAGAGAGAGAAAACGTCTGACGTGGAAGTTTTCCGTCCGCATTATCTAGCCAGCAGTGTGCGAGGGAGCAACGTGCTGCGGGCTGCCGCACAAATCGATCGCCGCGGCCCGAGAGAAGAAAGTACTTAATTGATCGATTGTCAGAGGCCACGAAGAAAGACAGCTGGCTCTAGCGGGAGAAGCCGGAAAAGTGTCTTCGTGCTCTCTGGAGCTCGGCGGGGGCACTTTCAGCCCAAGGCGGCTCGTGTTACCGCTAAACGGAAGACGAGAGCGAGCTGCGCGAGAGAAAGAAAAGCTGTAGGCGACGAAATGACGTACTATTATCTCTCTCTCTTGGTAACCCAGATATCAAGCGAGCGAGTCGTGCAACTCTTGCATGCGCAGATAAGGCGAATCTCATCATCTCTCAGCTCGGGCTTTCGTCACGCCGGTATATAGGTGGCTCGGATATTAATAAGCCATTATTGCGCGGCGCTCCGCGCTGATGCTGATTTTCCGGTCCATTTAACGAGCTGCGCGCCGCAAATTAAAGGCGCCGTGTGCGTGTATGTACAGTGTGTACGCGACCACCCGACGACGACGACACACTGTTCTTTCTATGCCGTTTCCGCGACTGCGACTGGCCTGTCATTTGCCAAAGTAGTGTGCTAATCGTCCACCTTTTTGTGCGCTCCTCTTCTTCTCAATATAGCTCGCGAGCGAGAAAGTCTAATGAGACCGCGAGCGCGATTGACATGTTTATCTTGTTTTACAATTTTACTGCTACATATATACTTTATGTATATCGAAACGCTCGAGCGCCGAGGCGTAACACACGTTCGGAGAGAAGCAGAGAACTTTGTTTATTGCGCCGGATTTTTCTCGAGCATATATATACACGTCTATCTCTTTCCGATAAATTATGTCTTAATAAAACGCCGAGAGAGTTAGTTTCTAGCAATCGTACATAGAAATTTATATCCAGACAGTATTATGCTTGTATGTATGCGAGTCCATTCGTTCCAGACTTTTCGAAGCAGCAGT
This sequence comes from Cecidostiba fungosa, assembly GCA_900474305.1. Lineage (NCBI taxonomy): Eukaryota > Metazoa > Arthropoda > Insecta > Hymenoptera > Pteromalidae > Cecidostiba > Cecidostiba fungosa. The sequence continues at coordinate 50,916 of UCOJ01000419.1, forward strand.
CAGTAATTGAATATCCGCATATGATTCATAGAAAGCGCAGCTAGTACTGCGCACAGAGTTACGTAAAATCCGCGTGCAACACAACAATGACATCTCAAAAGCGCGTTATTTTCAATGAGCGCACAGGTAAACAATTAGGTAAAATAATTAGAAAGGAAAGCGCTTCAGCCCGCAGTCGAGTAATTGAGGAGGAAGTAATTCTCGAAATACTGGCAAGTAAGCGTCGCCGTCCTCGATTCATTCGGAAAGTTTGCCGCCTCTCTGCGAAAGCTCTCTCTCTACTCTCTTCGAGCATCTTCATAGTAGGGAAACTAGATATATAGAAAGGGGAGCGTACACTCGCGCGCAGAGGGCTGAAATAATTCCGCGAGACACTCGAGCGCGTCGCTCCGTGAAATGGACGACGGAGTGTATATATACATGCACACATTCGGATTCTAGGATGCACGCGTGTAAGAACGTATATAGCGAGTGTCTAAAGGCATATACTACTCCGTCTCCTCACTCTTGACCTTAATGTCTGCGCGAAAGCTTTGCCGCGTAGTCGTATTTTCCGACGTCGAATTTGCGAGAGTACACATTTTACATCATGCGCAAGCACGAATGTATTCATTATATACGTGTCGCGCTCTCAGCATTGTGCGCACTCTGCATTCGAAATTTTAACGAGGTACTTTCGCGGAGGCTTCTTATCTCTCTCTTTCCCGGATTATTATTAAAAACGGCACCGTCCAGACCCAAAAAATAATTATTTCAAAATAAACGAAGACTCTCGAGGCGCGTCAAAAGCACAAAAGGAAATAATAGGAGTAGAATCGCGAAGGGAGAGATAGGAGGCATTATGTGCTGCGGAAGCTGAAATAAGTAGCGGGGTGTGGTGTAACGCGCGCGGGCGTACTGGGATGGCTTTCGAATCCCGGTGGGGGCTCTCGACGTCTCCAGCAGAAAAGTTGCCTCGTTTATGCTAAACTATCCTCCCGCGCGCTCTTCTGTTCTTATTCTTTTTCACCGGCTCTAAAGTCATAGACGCCTACCGCGCGCAAAAAAAAAATTCAAAGCGAAAAGCTATTCCGCGACGCGTCGGGGGGATATCGCGAACGCTCACACCTATATATTCCTCCTCCTCCTACTCTCGTGTGAAATCGTCGTCGCTCTCTTATACAATGCGCGACAGCTTTTTTCGCGGCGTTCGATCATCTGGCTCTGACAAAGAGGGCTGTGTGCGATTGAAGTTCGGTATTCATGCAGGGTGTGTAATAAAATTTCAGCAAAGCGTGTCTACCATTGCGCTATGTTTTTATAAAAAATTCTTGGTTAGTTTTGATTTATGAGAAACTTCTGTTGCGTTTATCTGCGGACGCGCAAAAAATTTGCGTCGTTAACTTTGTTAACGTTGCAGTTTACTTTCACAGTTTATTCTTATCAGCTTTTACGATGTGACTATTAAAGTATCCGGTCCCGGAGGTAAATCAATCGAGTTATTCATTAATTAACAGTAAAACGCTTTATGCGCTGTTGATCATCAAAGGACTACGCCGCTCGCTCATTTCGCGGAAAATTTAGATAAAGCCCGTTTAAGCGCTTGTGTAGCGGTTAATTTTGATTAATTTCCCATCGAACCATATTGAATCCTTTATACCAGTTCGATCAAACGTGTATTTCGTCGAGGAAAAGTTGCGGCGAGTCGGCCAAGCGGAAGAAGAAAATTTAATCATCGCGTACGCACACGCGGCGCGACGCCGCCTTATCGAGGGAAAAAATGAGAGAGCCAAAGATGCGGGGCGTAGATCGAATAAGGACTGCGTGCGTCAGTGAGCTGAGAAAAAAATGAGAGACTGAATGAAAAAGTTTGAAGGGGCGAGGAGTATCGTGATTAGATAATGTAAATTGACGAGCGCGTTGTTTTTTTCCCTCGTTATTCCGCATATAAGAAGCGATTGTTTATAACGACAGTAGCTTTTGCATCCGAGACAAAGAGAGCATATTGATGGAAATAAGTAATTTGAAAAGGACGTTTCAAGAAAATTAAACCGAACAAACAAAAGACACACACAATGCGCCGAAAGAAAAATCGAGAGGGCAAAAAGGCGAGAAGAAGAACAGCAGAATGGAGCAAGCAGAGAGTAAAAAGGAGAGCGCACTTCATTTTATGATTAATCGGTCCCCTACATTTTCGCCGTCGTCGAATTTCCGGCTGCGAAAGCCCCGGCTTTATACATCTCCCCCCGCTCCATCTCTCGCGCGGAAGAAGAAGCTGAATATCCCCGATTGGAAATGCTCCGAGAGTGTCTTAATGAAATGGGGATAACGATAGTTGTGCCCTTCTTCGCCGCTGCTATCTCTCTCCAGCGAGGGGTTATCAACTTTTGACTTAAGAGCGGATAGGACGCTCGCTCGAGATTGAAAAGACCCAAATTGTCTAAGGAGATTAAATTTTCCAATCCCCATCGTCCAATCATTCCGAGAGAGCGAGATATGAAGCGAGCGGGAGGTGCGTTTTCGAAAATTAAGTCGGATGATGCCGTGTTACCGGGGCGAACTTTTGCCCGTTGGATTTTATGTAAACTTGATTAATTTTTTCCGAGCCGATCTGCTTCCGTCCGGACGCAGAAAAGAGTTGATTAAACTCTCGCGGTGGCGGCGGCGACGGTGGGTATAAATAATTAAAAGTAGCCGCTGAATTACGCTGGAAGAGCTTCAATTTTTCCGAACCAAATTGGACCGCGGGCTGAAATGTAACGAGTGACCTCGTGCGCTCGCTAATAATCGCTCTTTGGCTTCAACTAGCTCGATCCGGTACATACGACTGTCAGCAACGGCTCCATCCACTTTCCGAGGGTAGTCGCGCGTAGTGTTTCCTCGACAGCGCGCCGTCTTCTTGGGTTTCAGCGGGTGAAAACGATACTACGCATAGAGGAAAGAGAGAGCGAAGCCGAGACGTCGGACGACGAGGACGTCTTTCTCGAGGTAAGAGATACGCTCTTAAGTGCTCGTCCAGCGCAGCATTGCCAACGGATATTATAATGGGACACACTGTTTGTGCAGTCGCGACGAGGCGCGCGCTTTGCTTTGCGCAACGCGCGTGTGTCTGCGCAGCTCTTTTTTCGCCTCTTGCGAAACGCTTTTCCACAACGACTGTGTACGGCGACCCTCTTGTCATATCCCTCTCGCGCCACACTGGTATATAAGTCGATTAATTTGGAATGGAAGAAGACGTGCGCGGGATTATCGTGCAGCTCTCTCTCGAGATACTATGAGACAGACAGAGGGCTTCGAGTTTCATGCGGAGGGATATATATCTATATTAAGTAATGAAAGCCGCGGTCTATGTTACACTCGGAAAGTTTTTTTGCTCCCTCCTCGTTTCTTGATCTCTGTGTGAGTTATCGCCTATGTCAATACACACACACACAGGGATGAGCTGCTAAAAGTCCTGAAATTCTCTCCACAAAGAAAAACTGCGGGGATCATCATCGCGACGACTCCGGGCTGAAATAGAAATTTGAATGGAAAAGAAACGAGAGAGGAGGATCGAGCTGCTATATGGAAGAATTGTTAGGCAGCATGCAGCGCGCACAAGCAGTTACAAAGCCCAGCCGAAGAAACTTCATTATAACTTCAAGTCTCGCTCGATTTTTTCGTCCGCCCGCGCACTAGCTCTCCAAGGTAGAATTCTTCTTTCTACTTTCTTTTTCGTTCCAACTTTCTCAGCGCCTAATCTCTCGGCCTCCTTTTTCTCCTTCTTCTTCTTCGTATTCTTCTTCTTTCACTTCCCGACGTCTTGTGTATTCGCTTTGTTTCTCGGCGGGGCCGACACGTGGTAGTAATTCCGTATAGCGCGAGTAGCTGGAACGAGAGAAACAGACGCGAGCGTTGCACGCACATCGTCGGCAAGTCGAGGCGAGGAACCGCAAACGATCGGGCGCGCGCGCGCGAGAGCTTTGGCCAAAGTTAAATGGAAGTTTGACGGTGGCGGCGGGACTGCTGCTGCTGCTGCATCATTTCGTATTCCGCGTTAGATGCCCGGATAGCCGTAAATCGTAAATTTACGGCCATGTCGTACGTGCTCTAGAAGGGAATGGCCTTGCCGAGAGTCTTTCTCTCTCTCTCTACGCTCGAGCGATCGGCCAACTTCCGATTCGGCGAAATAATCACTTTCCTTTTTTGTGCCTTGCTCGCTTCGTGGTTGTTTATTTGTTTTTTTTTTCGCGTCCTCTCGCGTGCGACTTACGAGCGGGACATTGTGTATGTGTTAGGATCTCCCGGTGCTTACATTATTCATCGAAGAAGATCCCGATATAATTTGATTATTCATTCGAAATCGTATAACGAGAGAACCGGTTGAAATCGTAAACGTAAATAAGCGCGCGAACGATGCTATACGGCAGCCAATTATCAATAATTCAAGCGCGAGCGCGAAATAAAAGAGTTCCCACGCGGCGATTGCGAGCACATGCCGACGCGCATTCGAATGTGACTGAGTATACTGCGCTGTGCGGGGAAAGAATTTACATCTAACGCTCGTGCCGGGATGCATTTATAGCAGTATATAGTTGGGTCTGAAAATACCGCATTGCAAGCACGCATTGTCCTAATTTTCCTTATCAGCCTGGCGCAAGGGCCGCGTATACTATACAACTGCGTGCAACACAGCACGAGCAGCAGCGTATCGACGAAACAACGAGAGGCATGGACGAGGCGCCGGTAGAATTCGAAAAGAGAGCTGCCACGCGCGCGCGCTGTGAAAAACGTGAAAATCGAAAATGCCGATCGCATTGGCTCTGGCATCGCTGTGTATATAGCGCCAGCCGTGAGAACGGAAACTCTCAACGGCCTCTCGTGGCCCGATGCGGTATTCATGGGCTCTATAATCAACTTTCCTCGCGAGCGAGCGAGCGAGCGAGCGAGAGAGAAAAGAGATTACCGAGCAGATTCCTCAAGTAGAATCGAAGTCTCTCTCGTCCCGCTGCGCGAATTCCAGGCGTTAATTCACTGCGCTCGTTCATTCCCCTCTACCCCCTTTTCCCGATCCTTATATCCATCGCATGCTGCACGGGTTAAGTCGCCTATTTACATACTGTCCTTGTTCCGAAGTGCGGCGCCGAGTTATTCCAGTCTCGCGGCCGACTCGACACCTACGTGCGGATGTGCCCACACGAGAAACAGCACAGCACCGACGAGGGATATAAGCGCGGATTGAGCTCTCTGAACAAGATGTTGAAAGCGGCGACGCGGACGCGAGCCCGGGAAAAAAAGAGAAATTGCGAAAATAAACATCAGTCGGTGTATATTAGTGAAAAGAAGAGATTACTATACTCTCTCGGAGAGCAAATTAAAATGGAGAAACGCTCTTGGTATTCATTAGACAAATAATGAAGGAGAGATGGAAGAAGAAAAAGTTGCTGCTGTGTAAATTGAAGAAGCTTTCGCGGTGTGTCTCGAGGCGATGGGAAAGCAAGCATCGTTGAAGCGAGAGAGACGAGAAGGCGCAAAAAGAGGAGAGTTCTGGACAATGCTACTGGGAAAAACGTCTGCTTACCAATTTATTAGTCGATTCGTATGGAAGGATGCTTCGAGAGCTGCGCAGGGCACTGCTTAACATTGTATTAATATTGATTGAATGTGGACAAATCCGAATAAAGCTTCACGAGAGAAGGAAATGAATAATAATGGGCATTTAGCAGATAAAGGTCCGGATTTAATTATAATACACTCCGCAGACATTGGCTCATTCAGCATTGATCAACTCGATTTGCCAGAAATAGCATTCCGCCGAGTCGATAAACTAATAAACGGAGTAACGGCTTTTGAAATTTTCAACAGCCGAGATTGTTCTTGGACGAGTCAGGAATATATAATAAAGACACAACGCAATGCAATTCCCGCGGTGTACACATAAGTGTATGCAAATCGAAAATTACGAAAAAATTAGCCGGGCTTGATTGTTTCTTTCGGCTGTTAAACAAAACGCTCTCGAGACGTCTGTGGACGGTTGAGAGAAAAAAAGGTGAGGGGCTCTCTGCCGCTGCTGCTTTATGGTTTCACGCGCGCCGTCAGAAACAAGACGCAAACACGAAAATGCTAATTCCTGCTCGCGCGCATTCCCTCGCGGCCTGTTCCCCGGACTCAAGCGTCCAGAAGAGATTGAAGTGCTTATTCAACGTGGCGCAAGCGCTCTTTCTTTTCTTCCAGCACACCAACAGCGTGCAAAAGTTGCGCCTCGCGGATTTTCCCCGCGAGAAAAGCAGCGCGTTGCTGCTTCTTTGGGGGGCGAGTTTTACGAGCCTCGCGCCGCTAATTTTTAGATGCTATCGCGGAGGCGGCGGAGAGTTTCAGCCCGCCGGTGTGTGTTTCGGCTTCAATTGAACTTGCAGATTGGGAAAAATTGCACGCGCGCCACTTTTTAGAGCACAGGCAAAAGAAGAAGAATAAAAAGAGTTGAGCAGCGCCGACAAACTTTCCTGCTGCGCGGAAGGAAGTCGTTACGAGGCTGGAAAAAGTTTAGCGCACGCTCGCGGCGATTTGAAAAATGTTTGGCCCAGCAACGATATTCTGCGCTCTCTCATGTGTGTGTGTGCGCGTATAAGACTGCGGGCGGAAGAATGTCAATCTTTTCCAGCCCTTTTAATAAAGCCTCTGCTGCTCGCACACGCATCTTTTAATCATCGCGACGGGCTGCACCCCATCGTCGCCCTCGTATATGTACATCATACGCGCAGGGGTTCTCTGCAGCAAACGGAAAGTGTATCGTACGAGAGCCGACACTTTGGAAAAAAATGCCAACTATGCTGTCGCGCAAAAAAGAAAAGGGGATGGAGGAAACCCCTTGGCGGCAGTATAGTTTCTCGCGATGCGACGACGACGGCGGCGGCCGTTAACGAGGAAGTAGCAGGAAACCAATATCCTTGGGCACCATTTAACGCACGAGCGGTCACACAGAGAGAGAATAAGAGTAGTAGGCGAAGGCGAGAGCGACGAACCATTGTCCGCTGCGGCACGCGGCGAACTATAAAGCGCGATCTGCATGTGCGCGAGCGCATAACCGACACGTGTCCCTTCAATTTGCGCGTCGCGTCCCCCGCAAGAGTGTCAGATCAAGGAATCCCTCGATGCAGTGCGTGTAGAGAGAGAGAGAGAGAGAGAACTTCAAAGCCAAAGAGCGACGTTTACACAGGTTGACTCATTCGGCAAATCCGGTATGCAATCGCAGCTCCGCTTCTGCTGCTGCGACAGTAACCATCAGCCCCCAGCGCGTGTGTCGAGGGGCTGCTTTTTAAACAAATTTAATATTTGCTAATTTGGACTTAATTATATGGCCCGAGAGCAGAGCAGCTCTGCGGGGGAGAGAACGCCGCTGCGATCAAAGGGAGCGCAAATTAGACGATTATGCGAGCAGACTCTGTATGTGTGTATATGTGTTTATTAGCGGCGTGCACGAGATTGTGCTTTAATACCGACAAAAGTGAGTTTTGCGAAAATTGTTTTTCGGAATTAGCTCCGTGAAAGCACCAGCTTTGTAGAAAATTTTAAAAAATAACGGTTCTATAAGGCAATTAGACAAAGCTCTTTTTTCCAGTCAGTAGGTCGAATAGATCAGGCGGGGACTGGACTGTCGGAACCCTATCAGCAACCCGCTCGCGCTGAAACAATGAAGCCGCGGCGGCCGGCGCTCGAACTTTAACTTAAAGAGGATTGTAAAGCAAAGCCGATAATCGGCTTGGCCGCCGCACACCGCAGATCGGATCCTGCAGCCATCCTCCTCTCGCCACTGCGTCTGTATATATATGCGTGTATATACACACGAGAAAGGCCGCACGCAGCTGCAGCAGCCTCGATGATGCAACCTGTCATTACGCCGCGCGGCAATTACAAAGGCGGCCGCGCGAGCTGCGCACGGCTCATTTAGTCCCGAAATCTCGCGACGGCGGCGTCGTCGTTGTTACAGCGAGCCATTTCACGGATGAGCCGCTAGAATAATGTGCACTAGCTCGCTCTGGCTACTGCATATTATAGCTTTTTGCTTCGCGCGCGCGCGTGCTGATCTAGATTTTTGAGTCGCTCTCTGGAATTTCACCGTCCGTTTACCGGCGCTTTTGAGTGCTTAAAAGTCCGGAGAATGCGTTGGCTTTGATCAAACACACGCGTGTGTGTGTTGAAGAGAGAGCTTGGGCAACGCGATTTTTACGAGAGAATTTGCATACATTAAGGCGGAGGCGAGTTATAAATCCAAAGTGAGCAATTCAGAAAATTATATAGCGTATATAGTTGTATTCCTTTGCTAATAATATTTTTGAAATGCCGAAGAATACGTAGAGAGCCGTTTGAAAATAATCCCGCCTAATGATGACATAAAGCTCATTAATTACGACACACAGCCTCGTCGTGACAGTCTAATGAAACTCGCCTGTGCCTAATAATTTTCTCGTATCGTAAACTCTATGGGAGTGAGCAATTATCTTCAAAGTGTGGGTTATGTATGAATATACCTCCATCTCTCTGTCTCTCGGAAACTCGGAAGGTAAAAATACAGAGAGACTCACGCCTGCATATTAGAACTCCCAGCGGCGCCGCCTTGGGAATGCTAATGTCTCCTTTCAATATAAAATAATCAAAATATTGGCTGTAAATTGCACGCCTCGTCAGTACTAAAAATAATCTCTTTATGCAAGTCCTCTCGAATTATTATAATACAATCAACACTCAGACTGCCGATAAATCTGAAAGCGATAATATACCGCCGGAGGAATTAAAATGCACGAGTCGTCGCTCATTTAGCCGCTATTAAAACCGATATTGCAGGCAAAATAACTCGCTCCCCTATAATTCCATCCTTGAGACGTCGCGTCGCTCCGAGCATATAGAATCATCGATAATTCTCGCGGATTCCAGGCAGTATTAGAGCTGTTGGAAACCGGTCGTCGCGCTTTTCCGCGATTTCCTCAGCCCCGAGGAGATCTTCGCGAAATGCAGAAATCGTTACAGTTTCCCATAAAGGCAGCCCGTCCGCTCACATATATACAGTCGCATAGAAATCGAAAGCAGGTCTCGCCGATAATAGAGCACTCGAGGATTTTCATGTCGGGTCATGATAATCTCCATTTACGGCGAATCCACTTTTTCCATCTCCGAGAGTCTATGCGTCCCGATCGCTTTCGCGTGTCTGTGACCATAAGGCGCTCGACTAAGTATAGACACGACTGCAGCGAGTGTCGCAATAACTGAGCTGCTTGGCCTTTTATATATTTATAGCCCGATCGATGCAATCCATTCTCTTTCTCTCTCTCTCTCGCTCTCTTTGGGTTTTGACGTAGTGCCGGCATGTGTGTAATTGTTAAATTCACCGATCGTGAGAGAGAACGCGTTCTTTGATGTTTACCCTCGGCCCATACTCTCTCTCTCTCTCTCCGTTTTAGCCTCTCGTGCGGTCTCGTCATACTACCTCTCGTCGGTGATGCATTGATTTCATTGTTGACTTTCCGCGTTCCGTTTATTGTAAATCGTTTGCTCGCATATATGCGCCTGGTTTTACGAGGGATTACGCAGATTGTAAAACTCGCACGCAGTTAATTAATTTTCCCGAGCGTCGATACACACATTTTGCTGCTTTGTGGCTGGACGAAATTGACACAATATTTTCGTATCGTTAATGTACAGCGTATACGTACCGAGAGTACTCATAGCTGAATAAGGTGGATGCGTGAGCTTACCTGAAACAAAAGAAAAAACGAGTTCATTAATGAAAAGAAAACAAGCGCATGAAAAATAATATATAATTAACCCTTATGAATTGAAAAATTCTCTCGCATCGTCCGAGAGCGCGCGTTCGGCATTAATTCAAGAGTCAACAGACCTGCGGCCCAAAGAGGAATCTTTTTTCACATCGCATCAGCCGCACGTACAAAAACAAACACGCGCTCCCGAATTCCGCTCTCTCTCTCTCGGGCAATTAAAAAGCTTCCTTCAAAAAAAATACCCGCACTCGCTGTTTACCCATCAGAGAGTAGAGAGCGCTATAGATACGAGGTAACATGAAATTCGAGTCGAAACTGCGAGGCATATTATAATGAGGAGCAGCAGGAAGACAGCAGCATCGCAGTGGGGAAGGTATACGCACGGTGCGTAGCGCTCGCGGCGACGGCGTTGGAGGTCATCGACCAATCAGCTGTAGCGGCTCTGCAGTCCGCAATTTGCGTACCTGTCGGCTGCTGTCTCGCAGGCGAAATTCGCGACTGTTGGTTCGATACGCGCTCGCTGTTCTCTCTCTCTCTCTGGCTGCGGCATCGATCGCTCGCTCGCCCCCCTATATAACACTGCTGCGGCGATATCACGCGTGCATCACCCCCTGCTTGTGCGTGCGTGCATGCGGTTTTCCTTTGTGATGGGAGGACCAAGGCGAGAGCGAGAAATATTGATACAGAGAGACTACGTACAGAGAATCGTAGGAGATAACCGCGTGCGGATGGACGACGATCATTCCCGTATGCTGCGGGCGCGCGTGATGCTCGGAGGAAAAAAAGCGATAGTATAGGCCGTATCGCTTGCAGGCGGACTAAGTGCTTTGTATTTGGCTAAGCTCCGTGATGATCGTGTCTCGTGATGCCTTCCCCTCTTACACGAGATACTGCGCGATATTTGCTAATAAAAGCGAGCGTTATTGCAGTGTGTGTGTATACTATTGATTATCGTACACCGAACAAATGACGGAAAACAAATAGCAGTAGTATTGTTTCTCCTTCGTGTATATACAACGACGCGAGAGTTCGAAATACACCGCAAAACTTTCAGTCATGAATTACTTTTTCGCGGTATTATATATAGAGTCCGCGAGCAGCTCGGAATTGCGATATGATTCTTGCATATAGCTCGAGCGAAATTGAATATTGATACAACGTGTGCTATGAGAGTATATAACCGTATTACAGGACTATACAACGCGAAAGTTCACTGAGATAATGCCTACCCTCGATATTACTTATCATGCAGCGCAATTACCAGTCATTATACGGTAAAACACTGCTCGCCGCGCTGCCGTTGCTGCTGTCATTATCTCGAGGAAAAACTAGATTATACAGGCATTGTGCTTGGAAACGTATATAGAGCTGCGCGTTCGGGGCAATTAGCGCATAGAAAGTATAATACGCGTATACCCCCTATATAATACTTGCCCGCTTTCGAAAAATATTTGCCCACAAGGCTCAGCACGTCGCGCATAAATCCCGGGGAATCAATGGAGGCTCGCTGTACAAACAGTAGAGAGCTTGTAGAAAATTAGAGTCAAAGTCAAAATACGCCCCCATAAGAGAGGCCCAGGCGGTGACAAATCAGCAGCAGCAGCAGCAGCAGCACAATGAATCAGGGATATACGACGCGTCTTGGATCAATCGGTGCAGCGCACGCGTCTGCGGTATCAGTCTCACGCACGGCACCCCCCGAAATACACAGAGGGTGTGTGTGCGTGCAGTGTCCCGCCCCACCTCCAGCAGCTACTACTTTCTCACGTGCGTGCAGCGTCGTTAGAATATAAGAGAGGCCTTGTCGTCGTATATTTTGCATTTTTATTGCCGGCTCTTTCTCTTTCTCTCTCGTCTACAACCGAAATGCTATACGGCTTCCTATATACATGACACAGTTTATGTGCGCGCGCGCGCGTACCTACGGAGGCTATACGTCGGTCTATCGCAGCCGAGTATCTTCTTATTTAAGGTTCGCGTGAAGCCTGTATCTCCTGCGTGCGATCGCACTGCCAGAGGCCCGCCCTTAGACACGCTGACGAGGGAAGGCTATGCAGAGAGACTGTTTTTTAAGACTCGTTGTTCGAGCGTGACGATTTCGTGATTTTCCTTTTTCTCGCTCCCTCTCGCTGCGGTTTTCACGAGAAGCTTCTCGTGAGGGGTGCCACCACCAGCAGCAGTGGGCTAGATTTAATTTTAATCGACTTCCTTGCTTTCGAGTGAGCCGGTTCGGTTTAATATTATTCAGAAAATATTTTCTCTGACGATGTCGGAGCGGCGATAACAGAGTGAAAAATTAATCCCGCGCTGTAATGAGCATCAACATGGCAAAGCTATCAGAATGATGAAAGTTAGGCGCGCGCAGTGGCATTTTTCATTCCATCACGAGATAAAATATTTATCCAGGGCGCGTTTCTCGTTAACTTTATCGGCTTGAAAAAACGGAGTCGAGAAAGGACTATACTCCTCTAATTCACTCTTACAACACGACGACTAACGTTTCCGGTCGGAGCTCCGTACACAAAGCTCTCTCTCTCGCGGGCGCGCATATTCCGCGAAAGAAAAGCTCGCGTCTCTGTGAAAATTCCATAGCGGCGGCGCGCACATGCAGTGTGTCCTCTCTCGCCTCGAAAAATCCAGACTATTTTGTCCGCGGTGGTAGACGGGGAGGTCAATAAAAGCTCTCTCGGCGAGGCCACTTACGCTCCCGCTCTCTTAATTAAATGGCTCACGCAAGCTCGCCGGTCATGGCGCCGCTATGGTCAAGTCGTCGTCCGCCGCCGCCGGGAACGAAAAACGCAGCCAAGAATTTCTGCGGCCTTTAATAATGCAGGCAGCTGCTGCTGTTGCTGCCCTTCAAAAGCCGGGGGAAAATATGGCAAGTCTCGGGAAAAAGAAGAAGACACTATATACGTGCGTGGCGCTACTGTAAAAGCAGAGCCGAGAGAGAGAACGCGCGCGAGATAAAGTCGTTTAATTTCGTCGCGTCGACGCACTTTGCTCCTCGTAAATATCATAACGCCGTCGAGACTTTTACGAGGCGGTGCGCAGTCGCCGGTTAAGGCGCGATAAGAGCGCAGAGGATAGATCGTTTGCCTCGCGCGCACGTTATATACATTCGGAGCCCTTTGCCACCTTTCTTTTTCCGACTCAAGCTAGCGAGTATGAGCGTTAGATAAAACTCGATTCCGGGAATACGATTCGAGAACGAATCGTTGTGCGGTTGCAGGGTCGTTTCGAAATTTTAGGATTCTTTTGAGCGGGGGCGTTGTAAAATTTTTAATGCGTTTTAACGTCAATTCCGAAACAATAAAGAGCCGCCGTGGCGTAGTTATTTACGGCCGCCGCGTGTTTTTAACTCGAATCTGACTGTTGTTAACGATCGCTTGTGCGGAGCGCTGTAAATCAATTCAGCTGATGCGGAGAATTTGATGGCTGCGTGAGCTTTAATTTCTCTGCTCCTACACTCGCCGCCACGCCGACGACTAATGCCAATTAAGATAAAGCCTTTGAAAATTTCTCTGACTCGCGACGAATAAATCTCCGGCGCGGCTTTATTTCATAACTCGCGCGCGATTAGCATGGCAAACAAAGCCGAGAGCGCGTTCCGATAATATATAAGAGAGGAAACGACATTATTACGTGCGCGGTTAGTATTTCAGGCGCGGCGCGCGATTCTTTCACACGAGGGAAGCCGGATTCGCCGCGCGCGGCATAATCTGAATTAATTCCAAAGCCGTGATCGTCGGTTAATAAAATGGATGCAGGTCGGCCTTATATAGGAAGAGCGAACAGCGGCTTTCCCTCTCTATAGCTCGTCGTCGTCGTCGCTTAATTACCACGACTCTTTTGTTTACACTCGCTAATGCGCGCCAGATTCGGTGCCGCGGGCGCGTTTAGCGAAGGGAGACAGAGAGTGTCTATACACGTCAGAGACGACTGAATGATAACGAGCGCGACGGGCTGAGGAGAGGATGTCTTTTCAGAGCAAACCATACGTGAGCTTCCCCTCTCTCTCGGCGGCTGTCCTCGAGGTCTATACAGGCTCTTTCTCTCCCGCTGTGCGGTATTTCGAATTACGAAATTAACGGCTCTCTTTTTCTTGTTGTGTATAATTTTTGTCGAGAGCGATGACAAATTTCGCGCGTTTGTATGTCTGCTAAATTGCGTTGCGTAGCAGTGTATAATCGTCATTATCGAGAGGATTACGAGAGTCTAAAATGACTCGACTCGGGATATCTGATCAGAAATAAGGTATCATCAGATAAGCAGCTGCCGCAGCGCGCATATAATGTCAGTAGCCGATTAAACACAATGAGGTAAAAAAAGTATACGGCTACCAACTCGCGATCTCTCTGTCGCGGTGTGTGTAATTATTTGCGTAATGACGCGTTTCAGCGATTATCAGCGCGAGATAAAGCAGCAAATACTAGTTCTCCCATTCTCAATTAGAGCCCTTATCGGCGGCATTAGATGAAAATTATGCCGGAATAATTGATTCGCGTCCTCTACTCGCACGGTGAAAAAGGAAAAAGAGAGGAGAAGGCGCAGCGAGAGATGCGATCTGAAATATCATCGCGCTGTTTAACCACAATCAAACCTGTTCCGGCGCGGCCAGCAGCTTATCGTCGAGTCGCGGTATGGCTTCCCGACGACGGTAGCGATCTCTCTCTCTCTCTCGTGCAGACGGTGTGTGCAACATGCCGCCGTGGCGCGCAGCTAATGGAACGGGAATAATTTATCGCTTTTTTCGCACACGACTGGACGCCGCGCACTCGACCCTTTACGCGCGGGGTTGCGTGAGAGAGCTATAGCTACTACCCCTTCGTTCTCTCGCAGCTGACTCTCGGTTTCGTCGAAAATTCGGGAGCTACTGTACTACTGCGAATTTCAAGCCTCATTTCTGCTGCTAAAAGCTCTCTTCGATTATTCTTTTCCTTTTTTCGCGCGCGAGCTGTAATTGCTATCCATAAATATAGTATATACTGCACCGATGCATCAGTCGTTAGCCTGGAATCCGCGAAATTCTCTCATCAGCGCGGTGGAAACTAATTACAAACACGCGGTCTCTTGAATTCAGGCTCTCGATATAGTCACCGAAAAAGGCACGAGCTACGTCGAAGTTTCGGCTTCATGAATTCGCGAGAGAGCGGCCCGATTTGCATGCCACCGCCGCCGCCGCCGGGGAATCATCGCTTTAATCGTCTTGCTCTCGCAGCAGCAGCAGCAGCAGCTAAACGAGTAACGGCGATCGCGAGAACGATGAATATCCTCGCGCTCTCGAGAAATGGAATATCTGCACCGGTCTCTTTATGTATACGTGTATATGTGTATATATATAAAAGCGAGCTGTGGCTATGTATATACCGAGTGTGAGAGCGCGAGCGGGAATTCTCGCCTTTAAATGATGCGTGCAATTTCCGAGTCGGGGCTTTTTTACTGTTGCGCTAATTTGCAATTTAGCATTTATTATGATGTTGTTTGAGGGATCACCGGACATATGAGATTTCAGGACTGGGGGAAAAATCGGCACGGAGTGAGCAATCATCAGTCTGCATGCACGCGCACTCGTGGAAATTCCTTTTGCGCTAGTAAACTCTTTCAGCACGTTTGTCGGCGGATAAATCACTCCCGAGTGCGCGCGCATATAGTGTCTCACGTGTATGTGTGTGTGTATGAATCCCGTTTATCAGCTGCAGAGCGCGTTTCAAAGTACACGCGTATTACCGCTGCTTTCAATTTGCAACTAATGCCGCAATTTTGATCAAAGTCCGCGATATTAATAACCGTCGTATTATACATGTATAGCAGTACAATTGTGTGATACGAAACGTCAGGATACATTGCGTAGTCGTACAAACGAACCTGTGCGTATGGATAATTAACCCATATGAATCGCGTCAATATTCTCAAAGCTTTGCCTCGCAGTGATGAAAAAAAAATGCTCAGAGACTGCGGAGACTAAGTGACTGCAAACATCGCGGGATATGTTGAATATAAGCATTTCACACTAGAACGTCACGTTCTCCGCGAGCGCAAATAAAGCAGCAGAACCGAGCATCTGTTCGGTCATATACTTATATATACGCAGGCCGAATATACCATCGGCGCTAATGGCATTAATGAAAAGGGTCACACACGCAGTCAAGTCGTCGTATCTCTCCGCGAGAGCGACACGCTTTCTTGCGTGCATCAGCGACGTGCAGCGCAAACAATCGCACGCCGGCCATAAATAGCTGGACGGAATTATTGTCCGCGTTTAAATTCACCTCGCGTATAACAGACCTTTACGTTCTCTATGCACTCGCACGGCGGCGGCGAGAGACTATTATTTTATTCAGCAGCGTCTGGCGCTTCGCGCATAACGGCGAAAAAAGAAAGGAAAACTCGTTGAATTAGAGGCCAAGAGAGAGAGAAAGGGTCGCTGGTCGTAGTGAATGGAGTCGGTAATTATGAGCTGCATTAGTTACGAGGCCGCGCACTTGGCCCCTGCCCGGCAACAGGCGACGACTTTGAAGTCTGCAGTAGTGTATATAGCTGAGAGCTAAGAGTTATACAAGAGAGGAGAGGATCGATGAGCCGGCGACGGGGATCGCTGAATCTTTCAAGCCGATGATGGAGCTTCCCGCGCAGCTACTCCGAGTTTCCCGATTACAGCCGGTTTCCTCGCGTGTCTTAGGATTCCTCTCGGCTCGAGTTGTTTTGATTAGTTCGCGCCGGCGCGGTTTATTTGAATCTGTAATCTTCGTTATGTATATATAGCTGCACCGATGAATTATGCATGTCGCGCCGTGTCTAACTCGCTTTTCATTGTGCGCGACACATACTCTCACTCTCTCTCTCTCTCGGGCGCATTATATTGTTGCTGTGCCTGCGAGATCCGAGGATATAATTCGAAAGAAAAGAACGGAACCCTGTATAGGTATATAGGTACAAGAGTCGAGCGGCGATGAGCAATGACTGTCAAGCAGCAGATACTCTCCGATAGGTGATCGGTAGGTATATAACAGTTGGGCTCGTAAATATAAGCGAGCGCGCTTGCGTGAATTCGTTAGCCAGATTCGGTATTGGGTCGCGGACCACAATACACATACACACGTATACGACCCACTGCTATACTAATGTAATGTACATACAACAGAGAGATACACAGCTCTGTCTCTCTCTCGCGCTCGCAGGTCGTTAACCGAAGGAAAACGAGTCACGATCGTTGACAGTGATACACGCGATCGTGGCCGCGATATCGTCGATCCACGAGCATCGGATTGCTTTATCTAAGCAGCAGCTGCTATATAGCGATGACGCCACCTACTGGACACACGACGACTTCCCTTGGCTGCGACCGCCCAGCGGTTTTCTATATATTAATGTCCCGCGACAACGGCCGAATTCATTTATTATAACGCGAAACTTTTCCGCGTGACTCGCTTTTTCCTTTTTCTTCCTACTGCGCCATTGTCGTTAATATACGGCTCGCTCGACGATCATTTTTCACTCTCTCTCGCGACTTTCTTATCTGGCACACGATTGCGTGAGGAGGCTATGTATAGCGCCGAAATCATGGGAGAAAAACTCGCGCGTGTAAACAAAATCGCTCTAACGAGCTGTACATATACTACTCTCTCGCGAAGGCCGGAGAGTCGATGAGAGCAGCGGCTTCATCGCTCTCGGGATCTTGTAACGTAACTCATCGCTTTCTGCATTATACCCAAACACACAGTGGAGCTCTGTGTGTGGTGCTAGTCTGGACGCGCACATACGCACACAAGGCCCTTTGTCCGGCGCAGCATCATCTCGCGAGAAGTGACTCCAAGAGATATTATAGTCGTGTGTACCAAGAATCGCTCGCGGGACCTAGATTCGATTAATGGTCGCGCGCGCGTTCTTCCTCCGAATGATTCTCGGAGAGTGGATATAGGTGCATTGTTACGAAATTGAAGAGCTTCGGCTCATTTTTCAGTGGGACAAACTTTGGACCGTCGTCCTCGTATACTTTCACAAAGCACACACAGACTTGAATAATGAACTACTCGGGAGCGTATATTTAAAATTCTCTCCGTATTTGTCTTTGTGCGCGGGGAGCGAGGGAAAAGAGCGGCGGCGGACCTTTAATGAGAGCTAATAAAAAAGCGCGGGTGTCTCGACTTTGGAATAATTAGCTTGTGTAACGCAACACCGCGCCTTTGAAAAGCGTCCTAATCACTATTTAAAAGGGCGCGCGGGAGAGAGAGAGTGCATAATTGAGACACTGGCTAATAGTAATGAGATGGAAGAAAAGCTTCGGAAAAAATTGGCTTCTCGCCTTTGTATTTTAATGGACGAATTTTCGCGCGCGGTCTGAGGCAACACAGAGGGATCCGATTCCTCGGGAGAGAGAACTCGCAAACGGATCAGCCCGATGGCGTTTCGGCAAATAATTCCCTAACAAGGTTTCTCTTCGCGAGCGAAGGGTCTTCCCTTTATACCTCCGATTCCATTCTCTCCCTTCTCGAGTCGGCGGCGCTGCGGTAAAAGTAGGATAGTTACCGAGCAACTCCAAGACGAGTATCAAACTTGCAATTTCATTATTTTTCTTCACTTAAAATATTTGCATGCACTCGAGATTGAGCGGATAAATTATCAGATTTTTTACGCTGCTCACATACGTACACACTTTACTTGTTTTGTCATCACACTCTATACGGAAAGAAGCGAAAAACATGGAAACACTTTCTTCCATACAGTAGCAGCAGCTTTTCCGATACGATTGAGGCAATCGAAAGATTTCCTCGCGGGATGCAGCAGCTCGGGGTGGCTTTCCGGCGTCGGATAAGGTGTCGGTATAACAGCGCAATATTTGCCGCTGGCGAGCATTGAAAAAAGCTCCCGCGCCATTCCAGATCCGCCTCTGGCTCGTAATCTCGAAAAACGAGAGTGCAAGTCTCTCCCTCTCGGTAATGGCCTCGATATGAATATAAATGTATGTAAATACACGGCGCGGCGGCAGCGGTGCAGAAGGAAAGCAGCAGCAGCAGCGTCCCATTATTCCGACGTAACGAAGTCGCGCGCTCGGATCCTCTAATTGGACGTTTCGATTCTTAATGCGCGTGGCTTAAGCGTTTCCCCGGCGGTTCCTCGGCCCCCGCGGCCGTTATCGCGAAAGCGTCCAAATAAATTTCGCTCTTTGCGGCTACCTGTCGCGCCTTTTAATTTCCATCCCGAGAAATTTTGTTTCTCGATATGGCGGCCCGTTTTAAGCGCGCCGAGATAAGGGGACATTAATTCCCGATCGACGGATCGCAGCGCGTAATGAAGACGTGCGGACAGATAAGGCAAATGAGTGTAGTCGTCTCGTCGTCGCGGATACACGCACGGAAAAACGCAGAGTCGCGGCTGACAAATCGCGCGCTGATTATTCCACGTGGATAATAATTACGGCTGCGCGAAAAGGAATCGATAAAATGGCAGAAGCACTAAAACGGATATGCTAATTATCCGAACGCACGAGCGTCTATTAGCGAGACAAGTTTGCTTTAAATACAAAATTACCAGGCTCGTTTATTCACTCGCCGTGTGCGCACACGACGATTTTTCTCGCGATGCTCGACGAGATTCAGAGTCCGAGAGTGACGCTGTCTCGATAAATGCTATCGAGTGGAGCTTGGAGTGTATTATATAGGGAAAGAGGAGAGACGCGATGCCTCGGCCAGGTTGCTTCGAGCTTGCAGCGGCGGCGGCGTTCCGGGCGCGCCTCGGGAGCTTCTTGAACTATTAATCCTCGTAATGAAGGCTTCAAGCCTTTCTGCCAAGTAATGAAGAGCATTCTCCGGGCTCTTACTTCGCGGCGAATAATATAGTTAGGCGAGTATTGTAAAACGTTAAGGAGCTGCGCTGGAGCAGGAGAGAGAGAGAGAGAGAGAGAGTCGGCTGCGTACAAAGGAGGAGAGAGAGAGAATTGAGAGCAGGCGGCCAGGTGCTGCCGTTGCCAGGCTCTCGCAGATGAAAGAGAAGATCCGAGAGATACAGAGGGAGAATTATTAATTTTCGGGGCATAATTTAAATTTTGATGTGTTTATGGCGCTCTTGCCAAATAATGGCTGCGTTGTTTTTCTTTTTTTCTATTCGACGAATTAGGAGCGATCCATACTCATATCTGATAATGGCTCGAGAAAATGAACCAATTTAAATGCGTTAAACGCGGCTGCTGCAAGTGAGAGAGACAAAAGAGAGGAATAAATGCTTCAGTCAAAAAGCGAGTATCAGCATGATTAATTTCGTAGAAATAATCAATTTGGCAGCCGCACGGCATCCTCAGAGTACAAAGAAGCGGGAAACGCCGAAGAATGCCTTTCAGAGTTCTCGAAATAATTTGCATGAGCCGTACATACATAACACTGTGACGAGCCGCTCAAAAGCCGCGTGCTGTGCGAGCTCCGACTTCGAAATTTCGAGAGCCGCCACACCGACACGCCAGCCTTGAGAGAAACCGGCAGCAACAATACCATAGGCTAGAGACCGTCAAGAGGCAGAGAGAGAGAAAAGAGGATGCGCAGCAAGGTGTACGTCTCTCTCTGTATAATATTTATACAGAATCGCTCGAAGCTAGCCGAGATCGATTTCTACGCGCGGGAATAATAATCACGCTCGTTTTAAGAGGCCGTAAATACAAACGCGTTCTTTTTCTCTTTGTGCATGCAGCAGCAATGGGGTGCGCGCCGCAACAGAGAGAAAGATGAGCAGAGCTGCAGGCTGTATGGAGTCGTGCGCGCTGATTGTTCCGCGGCGTCGATATTTCGAATGTGATTGTAGCAGCGCCAGAGCGTGTCCACGACTTCCGCTCGATAACGATTGCCGCGAGAGATGATCGCGCGCGCGCGCGCCCGTCTCACGACGGCTTTGTATACACAAACGCCTGCAGAGATGAGAGTATAGAGAGAGAGAGAGAGAACGGTAATGAAGAGTTCAGCCCCGGGAAATCTTAATCATTATACGGGCCGATGCGAGAGAAATTGAAGCAATCATCCAGTCTGGCGGCTCTGCAGAGGAAGCTCTGTCTATCCATATACCTTGCGCAGCAGCAGCCTCCGGTAATGAATTTATTCCAGCGAACCGAGCTGCTGCTGCTGATGGCTTTTTGCGAGAGCCATTGTAAATACTCGAATTAACGAGCGCTCTACGAATTGCACTATTCTCAAACGCAGATCGAGCCATTGTTCGCGTGTCAGATGTACCGGTTTACCGACCGCAGTGTATTATCCGAGAAAAAAAAAGAATAAGAAAGGCCTTACACCGCATCATATCGTAGTGCCGCGCGATTCGTTTCGTCGTAGCTCTCAATCGCGCAGCAAGGGGCGTCGTTTTCACGAGAGAAAGGAAAAAAAATAGACCTGGCCGGAATAAGGAAGGAAGAGGGAAATTCGGAATTCCCCGATGCGTCGTTCGCTAGCTGCAGACAGGTCGACCGGAAGAATCCGTTTAGCCGGGAGAGAGACGGACGTACGTAGACACACATGCGAGGCTTTGTGTCATCCCGAGAGGGCGCGCCGTTGCCGAAAAAGTACGTAGTATCGGTTTCTTCCTATAGCTCTAGTATATATAGGGGACACGCGGGCCCGGGATAGGAGGGGCCGAGATTACAAGGTGTTGCGTGAATAGGCGCTTTTCAGCCGACGAGCGACACTGTTCGAAAAATCTCTCCGGGAGGGAGTCTGTCCCAGCTGCTGACCAAAATCCCCGATGCGACTCGAGCTTCATTCACTGCAGCGTCGCTATACTCGCGAGCGACTGTATAGGTATACATACCTGCGGGAAAGCATTAGTATCTCGGATCGCGCGCGTAAGTAAGGCCATTTTCACGCTGCGCAAGGTAGAATTGAGGTGGCAAAGCTGAATAGGGGGTAGCCAAAGGGGAGATTTCCCTTTTTTCTCTCATTCTCGTGTCTCTTCATCTCTGTCTCTCGAATCTCTCCCCTCTAGACTCTCTTTTAAAGACGCGACGGCAGCAGTAGTGGAGAGAAGAAGCTACATTATTTATAGACAGAGAGACATTCACGGCTACACAGTGAATATTTGACGATGGCTCGGCTATGGCTGCTCGAAAATATTAGGACCGCTGCGGGGAGGATTATACGGGTGTGTCGCACACTACTACTACTACTACTCCAACGACGGCCTCGAGAATTTCTTTCAAAATTACACCGTGCGCGCTCGTAAATTCCTCGATACCTTTGAATTATTCATTCGCCATAGCGATGCGATGATGAAGCTATTGGGAAAATCTTGCTGCTTCTGCGGGTAAATAAGTCGTTTTTTCGAGCCTCTCTCGGGATCACGGGAACAGATTTTTAAAGCGATCGGTTGCTCTATTATAAACGCGCAATGAATAATCAGTGTACGCATCATGGCGCGGGACAGGATACACTTGTTTCGAATTGACGGATCGATCGGGCAAAGTCAAGAGGCTGCAATTCCAATAAGTGCCCGGAGCTTGATTAACTCGAGCGATACGACAGTCCAAAGCAGCACCAGCAGCGCTGTTTGTTATTATTGGAGTTCGCAGAGCAGGGGGACCGGAAAGTAGCTCAAAAGGGAACTCGCCGATCTCATTTCGCCTCTATATAACGTATACGTGTTCGTTTCCCGCGTTATATACAACATCATACTCGAACGTATACACAAGTTTGCAACGGCCCTACGGGGGGGAATCAGAACCCGCGCGCGATGGCAAAGTGCGAAAGCCGCGGTAATGCGATCTTCCCTCGCCACCGCGGCTTAATAGTCGTCATCAGCTGTGCGCCGGAGAGAAATAGAGGAGGAGGCGATCATGCTTTTGCCGCCCGCATATATACGATGAGCGGAAGAGCGGATGGTAAAAACTGTGATTAAAGTGTCAAAGCAGTGACTTATCGAGGGAAGGAGGAGATGAAGGAAGGCATTGTCTCGGCTAATGCCAGTATTTATGCGATTCAATAAAGTCAATTGCACGTTGTTTGTCGACTCGGCTATCTCACTGATGCACGAGATCAGCGACCAGATTACGCTTCTTACTCGACGACAACCATTCGTATAAACAATCGCTTCTCAAGTGGTATCTACTTCGATTAACCAAAAGATCCATATTTTGTTTCCGAGAAGAGAAACGAGAAATGCACATCGATCGCAAGCGCGCGACAATAGCCCTGAGGCTATGTTGGCAAGAAAGGGCGAAGGTGCGAATAATTTCGTTGGCTCGTCGGGAGGAGACGCCGCACACGCAGCATAGAGTAGCTTTTGATCCTGCGGCGGGTTTCGTCTCGTTGGTTTAGGGTTCACAGGAGAAAAAACAGAACGTCTTCGTATAGAGCGAGCGAGGGAGAAAGGAGGAAGGAAAACATCAGGGACGAGAGAGCAGCCAGACGTTTTCTCTCTTTTCCGGCTGCGCAGTATATATATATGCGCGAAACGCGCACATCAGACAGTGGCTCTCAATTTCCGAGAGCTGTGACGAAGGCATGTTTTTCTTCGGTTAGCGTTTGATGCGTATGCGCGAGCGATAAGAGCAGAAAAATCCCTGGGCAAATACGTCCTACGTAATTATTTTACCGTATATACACAGAAAGCAGCAGCGGATAAGGATGTTTTGTCTACGGGAAGTTAAATAAATTCCTACGAGAGAGCTAAACAATTTGACAGAGTCGCGGGAGAGTTTGAGGCAAACCGGTTGAACAAACAGCTGTTGTCGTTGACGAAGCTGCTTCTTCGAGTGCAAAAGGCCGCGAGATAGAGAGCAGAAGAGAAGAAGAACTGCAAAGGAGAGAGAGAGACGGGGCTGCTTTCATCTTATTCCAGGTCACGGGACATCGGCGTGAGAGGCCCCAGGAAGTCGGCCGAGGGACGACGACTCCTAATGCGTCGCAAATATACAAATTCGAATCGGCCGAACCGATCTCCTCCTCCACTTTCCTCGTCGCTCGCGCTTCCTTTTGATCCTTTGCATCAGGTAATTCCGTACTGCCGTTCCATATCTCTTCTTTTTTTCCTTCACTCGCTACTGCGTTTCGTTTATGTAAGCACAAGGCCCGGGGTCCTTGTTTTTTTGTTTACGTTCTCGGAGCCCCTTTTATGCCCCTCGGTTTCCCTCCTTATACCCGCAATTGTTGCCTGAATTTTCGGAATATAATTAGCTCCGTGTTTGCCGCTAGATAAGAATTACGGCGCTTGTTTGTGTGCTTTTGTTGTTAGAGCTGTATAACGCGCACATCGGACGGAATATATTTACACACGCTGTGCCATCATCATACACACTCGCGCGAGGAGTAGTCTGCTCAATGGCTTATCTGTATCGCATCTCTCGACTGTACTGATCCTCTCTCCAGTATATACGTATATATAATAGGATCTATATCCCGCCGGGCTAAATTACCCGAAGAAAACTACCTAATTTGCCATTGTCGCTCGTATCGTCGTGAAAATCTGTCGCCTCCTCTTTCTCCGAATCTCCTTATTTCCTTTCAAGTGTATACCTCGCTAGAAGTGCAACGACAACAACAACGGTAGCCGGCTGCAGGGCTTCTTATATTCTCCTTTTTTTTCTCTCTCTCTCTCTCAATCTCCTGCAGGAGAGGCCGTAAGCGACAAAACGAGCCAGCAGCAGTAGCAGCAGCAGCGATATCTCGAGGCGAGATCAAACGGCCGCGCAAACGCAGTGAAAGGAAAAGGAGCGCGCTGCTGCAGCTAAGAAAAGTTCGGGAGCCTCGTCGCAACGTATAATCTCGTCGGTGCGATCTCGCGCGAGAGACCGGGGCTCATACTCCGCCTTCAGATCAAACACTCGCGTGTGTATACAACACGCACATACAGATACGCGTATGGCATATATACACTCGAGAAAGAGAGAAGCTGATGGTATGAGCAGGGAGAAGGGGGGAGGATCGAGCTTTAATCCACTTATGGGAGCGACGCGCAAGCGTAAGCGAGACTCTCGCGAAGGAGTCGTCGTCGTCGTCATTGTAGGGGTTCAAGAGAGAGAGAGAGAGCGGACCCCCCTCGCCAGCGCAAGCGAGATCCTAATCGAATTTGGGTCTTTTCATCTGGCTATACGCCGCCGTCGCTGCACGCGAAACGAGAAGAAATCGGCGGAAAGTCACTCGGCTAAATGCCGGCGAATTGAATCTTTCGCATCGGGGGGACCGCCCGAATCGAGTTGCAGATGATAATGAGGGGGACTCGAATCTTTCTCTCCTTCTCGGCTTTTCTATAGACGAGAGAGTCGTGTGTTTTCGGCCCCAATGCGGATTATACCGTTAGCTCGATACGCCCGCAAGATATACGCTGCTGTGTGTGTCCCTTCCCTTCTATTCGACTGCCTGCTAATTATAATGATTAATGAAATTATCCTGAGCAAGATACCGCGGTAAAAGTTCGAAAATAACATTCGAGCAATACACGTTATATTATTGCGGAAATAGTTGGCCCGCGGCGAAAATCAGCTACGCGGGTTTTCACGAAAATAAATATATATACGCGAGTCGAGGGAAAATAAAAGCTCGCCTCCCCGAGTTTATCAAGGGCGACAAGCTCGCCTGCGCAAAGGGCAAAATTATCGGGGAAAAGTCCGCCGCCTCAGCTTCTGTCCTCCTCCCCAGGGGAGCTCCCAGCAGCGGAAGACGAAGCTTTTCCAGAGAGCTAGGAGCATAGGCCAGACTCTCGGGGGTCGCAGGAAGAAGAAGGTATGCCAGCAGAGTGAGGGGGGGGGACGATCGCCCGCGGCTCCTCGAGTATAGCGGAGAGGGAGGAAAAGTCGGGGGAGTCCGGAAAATTGCTCGAGTGCAGTGACCCTCGAAACTAAACTGTTGCCTCGTCGCTGATGCTCTCGCGTGCGAGCCATCATCCTCTCGTGTCTACTGCGTGAAATCGCAGACGAAGAAGAGCCAGCTTCCGCGTCTCTGTTTGATATTTGATTAAAGTTAAGTTGCTGCTGCTGCTGCTGCTACTGCGGAGAGACGCACCCTGCGGGGGTAGCCGCCGCCGCCACCGTCGAGTTTAACCGTGCGTGAAAAGAAAGCCGAGGAGGAAAAAACTTGGCTCCTCTTAGGATTAGGTTTATAAGGAATTCCTCGAGAGTGTGCCTTGTTTTTGCTCCTTTTATATTATACTTTAGGAGTAGAGTCGGCCGAGGAAAAAATCGCAGCGTCGTCAGTGATAACTCTCGCTCCGCCGGGAGAGAGAAAAAGTTATATCTGAAATTAATTTTATCGAATCCGCGCGCGCTCTTTCAGATTCGTTTTACGCTTCGTTAATTAGTCACATCGAGCGGAAAGTCTCTTATCGGACGTAAATCCCGGGCTGAGAAGGGCTGCTAGTTAAGACGCCGATCTCGCGGCGGGCGGCTAAAAAATTACGAGCGCGAGAGAGATAAGAATTACGCGCACACGTAAGCCTGAAGCCGTGTGCGCAGTGAGGCGATCGATCATTTCACGAATGTTTGACGTTTTTAACGCGCGAAAAGTCCCGAGCCGGTATTCCTTATATATTGATCCTGGAATGGAAAATTCAGTTCTGTAATCAGTCGCAATTTCCTTACGTCATATACGCGACCGAGGCTTGCGTGAAGTTTAGCTGATTATCGCGCGCGGCAAGTCACAATTTGTTATTCGCGACTGCTTGTATATATAGAAAGTATCATAGTTACTTTTTTCCTAAAAAAGAAACAAAAAAAATTGTCTACTTTTACTCTTGCTGTGTGCTAACTTGTGCAACTATTTCCTTGCGTCTAGTTTCTCGCGCGGTGAAGAAAAAAAGAACAGTATATACAGAGCGACGGGAAAAACAAAAGAGACTATTACGCCAAGAGGTCTTTACATATACGGCTATAAGTATATAAAGGGCGCGCAGGAGGTTCGCGTTCGCGCCATTACCGCGCGCGGTGTATCGGGCCATTACTTACAGATAGAGAGATAGAGCGCTGGCTGGCGCCCGGGCTTCGAAACTTTCCTGATTACCGAACTTTTCCGATTCGACGAATGACCGGCAATTTGATCAGACCTCGCCGCCGCCGGTAGTGTATAGATGCTACAGCCAACGGAACAGTTCGCCAGCGACGCGCGCCTTGTAATAGCCTGTATATTGCAAACTTGCTTCCTGCCTCCTCCGGTCGACGTATATTTATTAAAGTCGCACTCTCTTGCCAGCGACGAGCTTTGTAATAAATATATATACATTTCCCGCCTAGGATAGATGTGCAAGCTTTGAGATTTTTCACGGAAACATATAATTGGACAGATTTCCGAGAAGCTCCCTTGCAGGAATTTCATTTATACGCACAGCGCAAAGGGTTTCTTTTAACTCACGGCTGCGCTTTTCAGTCAAAAAATAATCTGCAAATTATCAATCACGTAAAGATTAACATTGATGGGTAGAGTACGGCAAAAGTTCGTTTCGTGTGGGGAAAAGCCGGATCGAGTGAATTCCCGGAAAACTACTTGACACGCAATATCAGTGCGAATTTCCGCTGGCGTTTGACGAGAGACTGCTCTTTGTCCTTTAGCAGCTGACAACTTCCGCCGAGCCGAAGCTTAAAGAGCTTTTAATTCGCCAGCTTGTAATGAAGTCCGCTTTGGACGCGTTGCAGTAGCCCAGAGAGAAAAGGCCCACTATATACTGCCCCCCGTAAAAGAAAAACGTCACGCACCCGGATGGCTTTTTCAGCGTTCGCGCGAGAGCTGCTGGAAAAAAGTACGCTCGACGAGGGGCTCGTTTGAATTAGCGCACAAAGAGGAACCGGCGACGAGGTCGGGGGATAATAGGTGAAAATTCTAGGAATCCACACTGGGTCCTGACTCGTTTGCTCCACTTTCCAGCTTTTTGTGCCACTAGAGCTTCTGGTAAAGCTCGCTTTCTGCTTCGTTCTTTGCCGTTCAAAAAGAGCGCCCCCAAAACTCCAGAGCGTATATGAGCTTTTGTGAAAAGGGTCTGTTTCAAAATTGAGCTTACTAACTGAAATGAGCAATCGAAAGACTTTTCCGGGCGTAAAGAGTTAAAATAGAGAAGCTCGAGTGTATCGGTTCTGTAAAACCGAGCTCGAGAAGAAGAATTACGCAGTGTGTGTGCAACGGAACGCGAGATTTACGCTATTCTAAAAGCCAATTGTACGAAATCCCTGTAGAATTTACGAGTCTACTACTGGCTCTCGCGAGGCCGTACACACTGAAGATCGCGGCTGTATATAGAGAGCAAGAACGCGTGCTCGAGCTTGAGAGCGTGAAAAAAGCTCGATGAATCATAGCCAAAGCCGTAATTAATTAGGTGGGATTACATTAACATCGGCGCGAGCCGCACGCGAGACTCTCCGTGGCCTCGTAAAAACGTCACGTATATTCTCACCGGTGCGCAGAGTAATATGTATAATTGCAGGGCTGCAGCGCCAGGGCTTTGTGCTGTAGCTATATACTGTTATAGTACCGCGAGTGTGCGAGTATCGAGCGCGCCAAACTATTTATGAACTATACGGATGTGCTTCGTAACTGGCGCTAAGTAGCAAGTGTTGATGGTGCGTAATTGGTTAATTTCTTCATTATATACATATAGCGACTTTGTGCGATGTGCTACTCTGCAGCACACTGTGCGATTTATCTCTGTTGCTTTGATGTGATTAACTTGGAATAAAAGGATCAATATTCATAAATCAAGTCTGGCTTTGTTGTAAAAATCACGCGTAAAACGAGTGCAATGCATTACGATTTAACGAAGAGATTTAACGGGAATTATGCACTGCTCTCGTCCTTTTGCGTGTTAATAAATTTTCATTCGAGAGTTCTTCATTTTGAAGCTCTTTTATTCATTTATCGATCGATTGTCATAATGGAATGTTAATAATTCAATCAATTAATGCGCACATCGAGAGTTGAATTCAGGAATTTTCTTTTTTCACGTGGGCAATGAAATATTTGTACGAACGTAACATACTGCATACATGCATTGTTGAAAGATTAACGTCATATCATTCAGCATTTAACACTTCCGTCCGCGTATCTGTAATCGTGTCGAACTGACACAATGATTCAGTCCATCGCAGTAAATATGATATGATACCCCGCACATGTCATCAAAAATCACTGATGCACAAAAGGTCAAATCTGTCAACTCGGCTTTGATGCCATGTATTTCTGATTATTCACACCTGGTCCTCGTGTCGTTGCACCCGTGCTCTCTCGTAAAACGCTCGAGTATATAGCGCTTTGTTTTGCGCGCGATTTCCGCCGCCGCGAGCTCGAACGATTTTCACGCCGATCACGATCTCCTCGTGATGTGTACTACTATTTGCGCTCACGCGATAAGGGCGCGGGTAAAAAATTATAACGAGCCGCCTCGAGCGTCTTTACGTTAAGAGACACTGCAGCGACTGACTGGGACGAGAGACATAAACGTCGCGAGTTGGCTCTTCCGCGTGACCTCCGCGGAAGAGTGCACGTTTCGGAATTTAGAGGATGTACGTGTCGCTGCTGCTGTCGCGGGGATGCATTTGCGCGCGGCTTTTATATGGAGAAAAATGAAGCTTCGCCGGAGGATTTATGTGCTTTCGTTTTGCCGCTTTATACTTTTTGCTCCCGTGTCTTGTTTTTACGCCTGATGCGTCTATAATATTCTTACATTATATTAATTGAAAGCGCTGTAGGTATGTACAAATGAAATTGAAAAAATTTGACGCGCGTGCGTCACGCGCGCTCTAAAACTTCCGGCTTAACGCGAGAGGCGAGCGAGGAAATTAATGGAAAGCACTCGAAGATCGCTATAAAACGCGCTAGTGTTATTTTTTGCTGTCAGTCGAGACTTCCCCATAAGAGACGTGTGCGCATGTATAAGTTCGAAAGACAAACAAAATCCAGGATGAGCAAACAGAGAAAATCTGTAAAGTTGAGTAAACGCGCGAGAGAGAGAGAGCGAGTCGTGTAAGTAAAGTCAAGCCGGAGATTTATCTAAAGTACCCGAGCGCTATGACATACATTCCCCGCAATATAACGACATTGAGTGCAGCCAAGTTTTGTCCCTCTTAAGTGGTCTTAGCCGAGAGAGCACGCGCGTGGTGTCATCTCGGAAAAGCTTCATAAATACGTTCATTAGCAGAAAGATCTCCTTTCCCCCCCTCTCTCTAGCTAGCGCGCATTAATTCTGGCATGTCCATGCTCTCGCACGCATAGTCTCGAAATTTATGTGTCACTCTCTTTCTCCTTCTCGCCTCGCACCCCGAGATACGGCCAAGCATTTGGCAAGCGTTCTTCGACTCTTTGGCTGTGACTAACGCCTAGCATCCTCTCTGCCCCCTGCCGCCGCACTTATTCACGCCATCTCCCTCGCATTCTTCCGTTTCTCTATACTCATCCTCGCCAAGCCTTTTCATTTATAAACAAGTTCAGCGAGCGTGAAAGCACTCGAGCGATTCCTCGCTAATTTAATGAACACAGTGCGCAAACATTCCTGCGGCATGTGAACTCTGATTGACCGCAGTTGATTTTTATCAGCTGTTATAAAAGCTCTGCAAGCTCGCCGATCGAGAAAAAAGAGTCGCTCGGTCCCACATGCACATCTAAGAGTTGCAGTAGCAGCAGCAGTGGTATACAGTGACTGCCTTCGGTCTTGAACGCCGCGCAGTCGTCGGGTTTATATTCGAAGAGTTATTGGCCAATGAAAGCGAACGACCGACTACTCGCCGTTAGCTCTTGGAAAATGAAAATTAGAGCTTTCTGAAGAGAGACTTGCCAGTGTATATATATCGACAAGCCATGTTTTCTCGCGGGCGCGTATATACTTCTCTGTAATTGGCATCTCGCGCGACTTTTACGAGCTGATAATTGAATAATTCTCCAGTTTGAATTGAACGCTTTGCGAGAAATACGGAAGCCGAGTGACACGATGCGCTTGTTACTGCGCGCTTTACGTTCTTGGAATGCAGTCGCGTACACTTTAACGTAGACGAGGAAATTAAATATCGCTGACTTTGAAGCCGCTAATTCATTTTAAAAATAAAACGCACACACATCACAATCGCAGTTAGCATATAATTAAAAACCAACTTGACAGAGACGCTCTCGGCTGTTTCTCTTGCGCGCCGCGCCGTCGAAGTTTCCGCGGAGCGACGTCAAAGTTAATAAATTTAATCGTCGTCCGCAGAAGCGAATCGCATAAAAAATTTACACGACGAGAAGAGAGAGAGAGAGAGCGGGCGTCCTGCAGGCAAAAGCCGGGGAAAAACGAAAATAAGGGCTAAAAGACGGCGGAAAGGGAATCGCGCGTAATTGGAAGAGCCCGCGGCTCTTAAGAGCCGAGAGCTCGCGCGTAAAAGGCGCGTCTTGATAATGGCGGCAAAAGCGCGGAAAACGACGCCGCTGCAGAGACTTTTGCGACGCTGCAACGAGCGAATAGATTTTCTGTTGCGTTTGATGTGTACGCGTCAGTAGCGCAGTTTTCTTTGTAGGCCTTGTCGTCCTCCCTTTGCGATGACTGATGCGGAACTGGACTTACCTGAAACAGAAACAGGAAAGAGGGACGTTAATTTATTGAAATCATATGCATATCGATCGGTATATTAATATGCGAAAACTAGAACAAACGAGTCAAGTACTAGTGGTATAGACGAGAGATTTATTCCACTTTGATCGAAGCGCCAGCAAGACACTCCGGCATAGCTATATAATATAATAATGAATTATCGGTTCGATTGGCAAGCCTGCACTTTCCGCGGAGAAGCTATTTGTTAGCTTTCAGTCTCGGTGGCTGCGCGATCGAAAGTGCAGATTAAAAAGCGCAGTGAAAAATTTTGGAAAAAAAGCCTGGAAAATACGACAGCGCTCACTTAGCGCACGCGTCGCATAAAGAATCGCCGAGAGAGATCGAGTTTTCTCGCTGCGAGCCGATAAATCAGCGCGAAATAAATTATCGACGAGGAGAGAGATACTCTCTGATACAGCAGTGCTCGTTTCGGGAGCGTGCATGGCAACTGCGAGTTAGTTTTAATGGACGTCATATCTCGCTAATTCCCTCTCTCGCATGTGCCGGTATAGCCAGACAGTATAGGAGGCTAAGTATCGAATTGAATTAAAATTCTCATTTTGCCGCTCTGTCAAAGTATCGGCAATTACGCGGGGGACAATTTTCCGACGAGCCTCCGAGTTTTATTGTTGATTTCCATTTGATGGCTCGTCGTGTGCCGGTGCACGCTACGGCCATTTACTGTGTGGATATTTGGAGGATCAGTCTCGAATATATACTTTTTAAATTCGGATATTATAATTGCGCTGTCGACGCGGTGGATCACGCTATTGTTTTACATCGAGCTCGTATTCCGAGCGGAGACGGAAGGAATCAGACAGAGTAGCACGAAAGCTTCTAAACAGTATTCGAGAGAGAGAGATAATTCTTTCCCCGAAGACAAAGTGCCAGTCCAGGACTTTGTATGCTATCCATTACGCCGGCGTATGAAGCATAATTAACGTCCAAATTGAACGCTCACTTAATAGAGACTCTCGGCGTTCGGGCAAGTGACACAAGTGATTGATCGTCAGAAGAATATCGAGGATCAACGAGCATCTTTAAGGAGGCGAATACACTCCAATCATCAATTGATCGGCTGCGGCCTCTTTGTAGCGCGCGTCAGTTTCATTCACAACTATAATACTATATACTACGACTCGTTGCCCATGACGACGACGCTAGTTCTCAGTTCCAAACAGCTCGATATAACAATCGGCGCGGCTGTATCAGAGTCTTGGAAAATAAGCCGCGCGCATTACTATCGAGAGAGTTATATACAAAAAGAGACTACGCCGCAGACTCAAAGTTGGCATAGCTCGCGGAAATTCTTTTTGTCGCAGACAGAGAGGAGCTTTGGGCAAAGGCCGGGTAATCTCTGTCTCTCCTCTCGGCTTTCGCCGTCTCGTCGTCGCATCCATAATCGAGTGGGCCGCTCGAGGCTTTGAGGCCCTGCAGCAGCAGCAGTAGTCGCCTATATACACGCGTGTGCACGCCCTCATCGATATCAAGCCAAACACATACCCACACCCACACAGCGACGGGTACTTGGCAATATTGCCAGACGGCGGCGCTGATATATAAAGTCTCGCGGCTCCGCCGATTGGATATTACGTTACGCCGAATCCATGTGTGTGTGCGCGCGAGCGCGCGCGACGTCAAAAGAAAGAGGCGAGTCGCTGTAGACAGGACGCTAGGCTATACACACATACACGCCGGCGAGCTTTTCTATTCCTGCGGCCTTCCCCTTTCGTTACTTTTCATCCGCCTCTCTTTCTCGCTCGCGCTCTTTATCGGCGTATTACGGCGCTTGTCTGGCTTTCTTTCTCTTTGTCTACGGCCGCTCTACACACACTCTCTCGTCCATTTGGCCGTGGCTTTGATGTGACCCCGAGCTCTGCTGCCGGGCTGCATCCATCCTGTGGACGCTCACACAAGCACACTGTAGTATTCTCTATTTACGAGAATATGCTGCTGCTGCTGGTCCGCCTGTCTAAACGGAAGATCTATAGCCGCTACATACGTTCGCGCGTGCGGGGGAAAACGAGAGCGCAAGTGCAGCGCAGCTTTTCCGCGTGTATAGCGACGAGTATAAGTAGAATTTATTCGTTTTCAACAAGCTCGTGAGAGAGATTTTGAGTACAGTGCATTATTATACTCGCTATGAAATTCGGATCAACACACTGACTCGAGCCTCGCTAAAGTCGCTGCATTATTAAATTTTTCCGCAAGGTCGACCTGACTACAGTGTACAGTGTGTGTATATACAAACATCACGGTGATGGGGAATAGACGCAGACAGAGCGTGTGCTATATAGGCACGAGAGAGCGCATTAGACTGAATGCGTCGTCCGCACACATATTCTCCGCGCCGCAGACAGTACACTGCGCCGTACAAATAGCTCTGGCGTGTGTGTACACACACGCTCGGAGCCGCGGAAGATGGAACGAGATTTCGCGTAGAGAGCACACAGAAATCCGCGAGCTATCGAGGAACAAGCTCGCCGGTGAGGGCGAAAGTCGGCTTTGATCTTGCGGATATGTCGACGCGGTGCTGCTGCTGCATCATATCAATATCGACAAAGCGAGTTTGCAGATATGGCGAGGGGCTTGTGTATGGATATACAGAGCTGTAGCTATATACACTCCGATTGACCGAGCTTATCCCTCTCTCGAACGGCGCTAATTTCACCGCAACAGCAGCGACGTTGCCGTTGAGATTACAACGATGACTTGGCCGAAATGCGAGAGGGTGCAGAGAGCACCAATCAAAGATGGACGCTAATTAGATTATTCCTCCTCCTTCTGATACTGTGTACTATCTTGACTGGAGTCGACGTTGATTGTCAATGTTTGCCGTCTCTCGTTATCATTGAAATATCGAGTCGGAGCTATGAGTATATAGAGCTGCTGAGGAGATCTGTTGAATCTGCTGAAAGCAGCTGTTTTTAGGGGCGAGAAACATTCCGCAGGCTTTGCTGTGCTATCTCAGAGGGTTTTTCTACGTAGAATAGCGCGAATAATGTATAAATTGCCCGAATTCCCCGACGATCTTCGCAGTAGAAAGCAGTCTCAAAAGCACCAAACGAACGTTTCCTCGAAGAAATTTCGAAGAACAAAGCCAAAATGATGCGGGGGGTTAGTACCATATATATACACGTCCTCGAGAGGTCGATTCGTGTCGCGGGCGCGCATATCATAAGAAAGAGAGATTCGCGCAAGAGGGCAATTTCGAGCGCGTTGTTCCTCGGTCCTCGAGTCTCGTAATTGCACAGCACAACAACGCACATCTGCCAGTCGAGCGCGTAATGTACCGACTATACTTGGTATTATACACACAAGGGGGGAAGAGCGAGAGAGAGAGAAAAAGAAGGCCGTTTAAGGTCCTCCATTCAATGCAGCCCTTTCGCATACCACCTCTCCCCCCTTACGAACGCCCACTTCCTAGAGCCACACGCTCTTAAATACTCGCAGGGCATTAAAATAGTGTAATGGCAGCTTCCGGACTCTCTCGAGTGTATCAACGCTGCACTCTCCTCCGGCACACTGCAGCCGCCTTGCGAGTAGGAGCCGTCTTTGTAATAGGCAGCTCTCCTCTCTCGTCCTCGGTCCATTCATCGAGCCAACGAGCTCGATTATTTTAATTGACGCGCACTCCTGCTATTCCCGATACGTACTTTGATGTTGATCCCTCGATCTCGTCACTCTCTCTCTCTCTCTCTCTCTCTGTATATCACAGTCTCAGCGAGTGTTTGAAAATGATTACAGGCAGTAGTAGCTCCTCGGAATCTCTACTCGATCTCCTTTCGCCGACGAGAGCGAGCGAGAATAATTGAGTTATTAAATCGTCTCGAGACAAGAAGCTTACAGATAAAACATCACGAGCTATAGAGAACTCTCGTTCGAAGAAGGCCATACGTCACTAATAGATCGTCGTATAAACGTAGCTTCTCGATCGAGGCGGCGCGAAGAAATGCCTTTTCCCGAATTCCATTAGCGTCAGACCAATCCTCGCCCACACAAGTATACCGGCGTGAAAGCCGCAGTAAAGTCGTCTTGAATCTCACTCTCCGGAGCAGCTGACCGACCGGGTCTCCGGGGGTACGGAACTATTCTCTTTCCTGCTTTATTTCTTTGGCGAGTTCGCCTCCTTTCTTCGACCACCACCACCACCGCAATAGGAAACGCCGTGCGGACAGGTCCGACATTCATTGTCGGCGTCGAACGGAAAAGATTTTCTTTCGCCAGACTGCTGCAGTCGAATTGCAATTGGAGATCTAGTGTGTATAAGGATTTTGCGAGGCTTTCTCATGTTAATTTCGAACGCAGGGTCGGAAGCGCAGACTACGCGACTTGTTTTTTCGCAGCGGCGACATTTGATATTTTATTCTTCGAAAAGTTCGCTTATATACTCTCACTGGAGAATAAAAAAATTGAAGAAATTACGTCCATAAACGCAAAACAACGCCGAGCTATAGGTGAATCTGCCGCGCGATATCCGCGGAACGAGCGCGAAAAGTTAAACTTCTTCTCTCGTGCGCGCAATTACGCCCGCGGGTACTTTGGCAGCGGCTCCGTAAATCATTGGAGCACACGCGCTGGTAGCGATACACACACAACACATTGGTGTATATAGAGCTGAGTCTCTAGGAGAAATTCCAAGATCTCAGATCGACTATGCAGCAGCCGCGAGTCGGGCGTGTCGTAAGCTGTCTCGGCTCGACGCTGATAGCATCTCGAGGTGGCGCCGTATTATATACGCGCGTGTGTGCAGTTCGCGCGCAAAAGAGAGAGAGAGAGAGCTAATGACGATTGAATTCAGCCGGTAATCGTCTTAATTTACGCCCAACGTCGTCTGTCTGTCTATCTGTCTCTCTCGCTGCGGCCTTTCGTTTTTCGGATTATCTCGCGTACGCTAATTGCCGTTTGATAAGTCCCGGTGTGTATATGTATATGTACATACGTGCGTGCATGACCGCGTGTTTCTTTGCTTGGAATCGTATATGAGCACTGCACCGCGCTGCAGCGCAACACACTCAATAAAGCAGACGTGATTACACTGCACGCGCTCTCTCTCTTGCGACGAGCGATAAATATTGTAATTAGCTGTTTGTTTTATCGCCGCTGAAAGTGAAACGATACAGCCGGGCGAATTGTAACGAACGGCGTCAAGTTGCTTAATGATCGAGCATAGCGAGTATATGGGATTGAATAATACCGAGAGAGAGAGAGAGACTTTTTGCGCTACACTTGTTGCGCACGCGATTTCTATTATTAGCGATATATGCAGGAAACGACGCTTTAGTCGCCGGCGATTAACACACGTGACGTGTACTATTAATTTCTCACTTATATACTGTGTATGCGAGCTATTCGCTCTCTAAAAATTGGACGTTTGCGTCAATAAAATAGCCGAAAGGCAAACACCGCTAATCAGCAAAATAAAAAGGCGAATTTCCTGCTGGCGACACGAGAGGCTTTGAAAATACAGTCCGATCGAATCGGGGGGAAAACGAACGGCGCGCGAGTGCGTGCATCAAAGGAAATTTAAATTTCACCCCCGTGCACTTGGAGCACTGTGTTGACTCTTTCGGCCCCTTCATTAAAATTGAAACGGCGAAAATCGTGAAAAAACAAACCTATATGCAGAACTACATACGCATATGAGCGAGAACGGCTGAACCCCGTGTGAAAGTCCGCACGCGGCTCTACACGTTTTTTCCATCCTGAAAATCGCGGCAAACACGCAGAGCATCGGCGACGCCTAATCGGTTTAGTTCCGTAGCTTCTCTCTTCCATCCTTTCTGCATGCGCAGCTCTCGTTCCATAATACCCGCAACGTCAACAGGCTATACTGCATCAACTCACTCTCGACTAGATCCCTTTTGGTGCATGCATGCACGTATGTATGTATATACATATACATACGATGTGTATGTGTACGTATACGTGTCGGCGGCGAATAAATCATAAGATCGACAAAGCGTGAGAATCTTAATCGCTTTCGACGCGCGGATTAGTCGCGCGCGATTTTCGGCTCACCCGCACACAAAGGAAAGGGGCCAGTAAGTGCGATAGCGGCGCAAGACGACAAATGTATATAGCGATAGAGGTTACCGTTCAAATCCGAAACACCAACCGATGGCTGCTGCTGCTGCTGATCTCGACGTGGTGTCGGATCATTAGCATTTCTATGGGGGGCGATTCCTGCCTATCCCCTCCTCTGCTCTGACTTTTACTGTGACTCTCGTATACATATACGTTGGAAAACCAAAAGCGAGACAGAGAGAATTTCGGTATATATATACGGGTACAACAGCAGCAGCAGCAGCAGCAGCTCCCCCTTCCGAAAAGCGTCGTCGGCCTGTTGCCTCGCACTCGCTTCTGCTGCAGCAACAGCGGACCTTGGACGCGTATTCCCCGAGGATTCGTTAGCGTTCATAGTGTACTTTTTAGCGTTCGGTCCCGATGGGGCGACGCTCTCTCTCTCTCTCTCTTTCTCTCTCGCTTGCTGCGGAGGCTGTATATCAATGACATACCACGACGTCGGTCCCCTAAAAGCCTTTCGGCGTTGCGGTTTGCGAGATAAAAGAATCGGGGAGCCAGCCCAGCCCGGAGAGAGTCGAACGAGTTTTCTGCTGGGACCTAACGCCGTCGTCGTTCTTTTTTCTCTCTCTCTCTCTCTCTTCCCGTCCTGCGTAAATATTTTCCCCTCCTTCTATATAAGACAGAGTCGGCCTCCCGAACTTCTTCTTCCGCGAGATTCTATACCGAGACGTCTCTCTCTCTCTTCTTCCTCTTCTGCTTCTTCTTCTTCTCCGCGTGTGTGATGGCTGCGGCGGCGAGAAGAGATGAGCATGTGTGCGACGATTCTCCTCGATGGACTCTATCTCTCTCGAGAGAGAGAAGTTTTCATTAAAGTGTTTCCTGACACTTGGAAAATCTGTCGGCGCAGCCGTCGCGACTACATACGTATGTTATATATACTCCCCGGGTCGAACGTGATTTTGCTCTTCTTTCCAGACTACTGAGCTCAACACGACGGCGGAGGTCGATGAAAGCGAGAGTGGTATACAAGTTTTGCTGCGCTTTTTCTTACGCGACGACCGTATTGTAGAAAAAGAACAACGCGAGTTTAATTTTATTCAAATGACCGATCGATGATGAATCGCACGCTGCAGAGGTCCAAGAATGCCATAAATAACACGGCCTCGTTCGAGGCTCCCTTAATAAATCGGCTTCGCAGAGAGCTTAGATTAAGTGAAAACAAAAAATACAACGCCACGAGCTGTTCCAATCGCACGCCGTGTAACAATGACAAACGCATCGTGCCTAATCGCTGATGCTATTTCTCAAAACTCCCACACGGAGTAAATCAAAACGGCCAGTTAATTTTCTCCAGAGTCATCCGTACGTCCAGCGCCGCAGAGTAATTATGCGCGCCGCGCGCGAAATTAAAAATTATCCACCATAAATAACTACGGCGCTTTCCTCAGGCGATGCTGCTTTTTTTCGGCAGCCAAATGAAGACAGCCTCGGCAAAGAGATGCTCTCTCTCTCTCTCTCTTGAGCCCGCATTCTCCGAGCAAAGATACATGAGCTTCCTCGACCTCTCGCGCGTTTCAAGTCGCGGCTCTATATATATAGTATACGGAACGAATCTGCGAGTGAGCTAACGATCCCATCGCGCGGGTTATATTGTGCTTCGGGGTAGGAAAAATCCTGCTGCGGGGGTTGAGGAACTAGGATATCGCGCGCGAGGAGTCGGATTGCGTGCAAAGCGCGGTATAGAGAGAGCCGAGAGCGTAATTAATCACATGATTTCGGGAATTAATCAGCAAGTAATTTCGAGGCTCAGCGATAGCGTGTGTGTCTGCACTGCACACGCAGCAGCAGCAGCTATCCTGCGGATAATTATATGCGCTCGATATATACATATGTGTATATACAGACTATATACATGCGGGCGAAAGAGATGCAGCGCATATATATACTTGCAGCCGAGATACTAAATTCAATCAAGTTTGTCGCTGTTGACGCAGCCGACGTGTGTATTTACCGTTTCTGCTCGTTTAGATACAGCATCAGCAGTAGCAGTTTCGGCGAGTTTGTACTATATATGCTCCACCCCCGCATATACTACTGCTGTGTGTTACTCAAAT
This sequence comes from Cecidostiba fungosa, assembly GCA_900474305.1. Classification (NCBI taxonomy): domain Eukaryota; kingdom Metazoa; phylum Arthropoda; class Insecta; order Hymenoptera; family Pteromalidae; genus Cecidostiba; species Cecidostiba fungosa. Next base: position 90,289 of record UCOJ01000419.1, read on the forward strand.
TTTTCTTGCCGCAACTCGCTCTTTGTTTTGCGACAGCAGCCGCCGCCGCGCTATATACTCCCTCTCGGCAATCTGTCAAATCGCTTCAAACTCGCGCAGTTTCTCCAACTCTCTGCAGCGAGTTGTCAAGTTCGCAACCTTCGCTATATATCCCCGGGTGCAGCTGCAGCCGCGGAGGAGAGATATATACATACCCACGCGCGCAATCGAACTCGGAGAAACTTGCCGAAAGAAGAAGATACGCGGAGATGTAGTCGAGGGTATGATAACGACACCGCGAACATCACGCACTAATAATCATTATAAATCAGCGGTGTATTATATATAGCGAGCGGAGCTGTATTATCTGCCGACGTAATCTACAGCCCCTCGACGGAAGCCTTCCAACTTCCTGAATCCCGATCTTTACCTGTGGCGGTATATCCCTCGACCCTCGACGAAACTCGAATCGCCCGGCAAACCCTCTTCGATGCATAGTCATTCGAAACTGCCCTTCGCTCGAGGGCTGCACTATATGTATATACCACCACCGCCGCCGTCGTAGTCGCTCTCGAGTCTAGCCGCACCGAGTTTCCAGGAAAAATCGCTGATTATGGCAGCGGTTGTGGCTTCGCGCGAATTCATCGAGCCTTTGACCCGCAAAGTTATTCGCCGCTTTAGCTAGATCGAATTTCTCGCAACCGATGATGCCAGATGCAAATTCTGATACTTATTTGCGAAACGATGCGCTGCGCGCACAATCATCGATTTTGAATACAGACGCAGCAAATAAAGCACAAGAGCGAGAGTGCACGCGAGGATGAAATTACTGTATAACCAGCCTATTATGAGCAATAATCGAATATCCGAGCGCGCACGTGCAGCGATGCAGAAGTCGTCGATACAGAGCGGAAGCGAGACGATAAACGTGGTGTGTTATAGTGCACATAACGAGCTGCTGCCGGCTGTTTTTACACCCAGCAGCAGCACGTTCCTACTGCAACAAGTCGCGGCGCGAAGCTGATCGAGCGCTGAAATAAAACGTCAATCTCCTTGGCGCCCGTACTGCGCTGTGCAAGAAATTGGCTAACGATCCGCGGACAGCTAGGCGCCGATAAAGGGCGTATATATACCACTATTTTCCTACTCTCTCGCGCGGGAATTCGCAGGCGAGAGAGAATTTTTCACGCTAAAAAATCGACTCGATGACTCGGAGGTAATTTGACGTCGTTTTAATATCAGCGAATTATTATGCGGGCAGTTGATGTAAATCGGGGACCGTTTACGACTGCGAATACATTAGCTTGTGTGCGAGAATGAATTAGTGCCGCTAAACGAGTATTATATATACAGCGCAGCACAACTTTTCCCGCAACAGAACATTGCTGCAACTTTCATGATTTCGCGAATCGATCAAATTCCTGTGTGACGATTTTATTGCGGGTATATATTACATATACTTGTTTACCGCAGAAGAATAATGGCAAAAGCTGTGTATCAGTCCTGAAAACTCGTCGGCGTAAACAATTGAAACTTATGCTAATCTGGCCGTCTCTCTTCTGTTATGGAAACAGAGAGAGAGCGGCTGCGAGAGAGAAAACGCGGCGAAAGAAAAGCGAGGCGAGAGACGACGCGGAGATTAGCATAATATGCAAATAAGCCCGAGAGAGCTGCTGCTGGTTGTGCTCGTCGCGACGGATTATCCTCGCGCGACACGTCGTCGTCGCCGTCGTCGTCGCGAGACCGACCGACAGAGATCCTTAGCACAGATGCGGCTTTCTACGCGAGCGGCCGCCTAGCGTTGTTATATTTGCCTTTTAAAGCGATACGCCTAATCGCTGTTATTAAGTCATTTTATCGGGGAGCAACGCGTATACGACGTTGTTGCGTATACGAGGGAGTTCTTTATTGCTGAAATTGCCGGAGTTTTTGCGCGCAGCTATGTAAAACTACGGTATGTTCAAAATTGCATACTCTCGACGAGTCTATGCGATCGCATAATATATTCTCTCTGCTCTCTGCTTGTACGTTGTATCGACGTGATATGTAAAAAATGCCAATTAATTCAATGAAACTAGGCGTCAATCTCTCAGGCGCGCGAAAGGCTATTCATCTGAAATTCATAACGCGCCCCCATTGACCATCGGCGAACAGCTGAGCTGTCACAACACAATAACGACTTCTCGTGTATATACTTATACGCACGAGCTCGTGAAGGCCGAGTTGGTGCTGTATATATAGCAGACTTCCTAATTAAGCCTACCTAATTTATCGATCGCCATCAGTCGCTTTCGGCTGCAATCATTTTTTTCACGAGAGCCCGGCAATTTCTCACTTAAAGGAATTAAAGCGTTTGTCCGCGCCTTTGTAACACTTTGGCCGCGTGCGCGACGCGACGCTCGTAATTACGCCGGCATTGTCCCTTATATTTTTTTTTACATATGAAAAGAGGAGCGAACGAGTGCATGACGCAGGAAAAATCAATAGCCGAACCTAACGCGCGCGCGACTGCTGTTGCACTGCACACTATACTGCTGTACATTATATAGTTTATAGTACATGGGGACTACTCACACACACACACTCGCGCGCGCGCATTGTGCGAAGTGATGCTCTCGGCTGTGGGGCCCGCGTGTGCCGATCATTTTCGCTCGCTCTTTTCCCCTTCGTGTATATATATATGTATTCAAGCGGCGGCCCTTTATTCTTTGTGCACCTTTTTCCCTGTCGGCCATGATTGTACGTTCGGAGATACCCGATAATTTCGGTGTCGCGCTGAAAGACTCCCTGACGGTAGTTAGTGGCCGTATTATGTATTTTTTTTTCGAGAGCGAATTCCTGCTCGAGACTGTGCCTGCATCAGTGCCAAAATAAACGCAGTGCTGAAGCACGCTGCACTAGGTATATTATAATATTCGAGGTAATATAACGTTTTCGACCTCGTAACTATATAGCCTTCAGTAGAAAAAGAGTAACCAAATATTTTTTCTCAATACGCGCGCGCATTAAAAAAGTCAAACCCTTGAAGAGTACACAAGGTCCTAAGCAAACACACGCACATAAAAGTATATAGTGTTCTCTATACAACGCACACAAACGAGGCGCGTTCAACCGGTCGTCGGTGCATCATCAGCAGCAGCAGCAGCAGCCCCGTACGTTTCGCAGAGGCGATATTTCATTCGCGCCTCATGAACGTTCGAGTGCGCATAAGGCAGCGCGTCTGCGCGAAAGCGACTCGACTTTGTTAGACGAGCTGATAATTCCCCGCGGCGCGTGCGGCGAAAGGGTCCGATGCGGACGCGCCCATCCGGAAAGAACTGGGACGCGCGCCTTGATGCTTATTACAACTACTATATATACTACAGCTAAAAAGTCGCAACCGGTGCGATATCGCCGAGTAACGCGCGTATAAGGGCTGCCTCGCGCTCTCGCATAGAGGGATGTGTGTGTATATGTATAGGTGTTGTAGGGGAACCCTTTGCTCTTACGCGCGCTTTATCGCGGCGCGCCCTCGGAAGTTAAGTTTGGAAACAAAGAAAATATAATGCGCGCGCGAGAGAGAGAGAGAGAAATGAAATATGGCAGCGACGTGAAATATGAGCTTTGAGCCGTCGAGATTGCCTCGGCTGATAAGGAATAATAAGTTGCGACAGTTACGCTTTGTTATTGACTTTGCTGCTGCTGCTGCTGCTGAGTATCGACTGCTGGTCGTGATTGTTTCGACGAGGTTTATTACAGAGGTAAAAACAAACAGCTGAGAGCGATCGACTTTTGTAAGTTTGTTTGTCGCGACTCTGTTGCACTTTATATACGACGGTATCACACTCTCGTTATATAAGACGCGATGCGCACAGCTCTCGGCTTTCTTAATTGCAGGATGCGATAATGTTCACGAGAGAGAGAGAGAGATATATGTAAGTACGTATATACGCGTAAATGAATAAGCTCGTAAAGTCTCCAAAATTATCGGGCAATTACTGTCACACAAGCGCGATAGCCCCAAGCACTGGAAAAAAAGCGAGCGAGAAAAATATTATCGGCAAACATGAATACTCTCAATTCACGGGAAATCGAAGGCAATATATCACAGCACGGGTTCCCGGTATATTTTCGGAAAAACAAGCGATTTCCCGCCATTTCCAGAGCCGGTGGAGAGAAAAAAAAAGTGTACACAGGAATTTCCGTATTAATATATAACGGAGCGTGCAAAAGCTCGGGTTCGAGGGGAGAGCGTATACCTATCGTAGTACACAAAAAGTAGCAACACCCCATGAAAGAGAAAAAAAAACACGCGCGCCCGTAGATAAAAAGTTTGAGAAGGGACACAGAGCCGAACAACTGCCGAGCGCGTTCTTCCACGTGTTTTTACAGGAGTCGCCGAGCTGCTGCACCGGCAGTATCGAGTTTCGAGGTTTCCTAGTATACTATACATGTATACTTCTTATACGTATTGCATGTGGAGGCGACCGCCGCCGTCATATATTTCACGGGATAAGCCGAAAACCGAGCACTTTCCGAAATGCCTTTTCGAGTGTCCTATACTCGCCTTCTTTTTTTGTGTGTGTATGTGTGTATACTATGCGCGCAAGAGAGGAGGATCTACTCTCTCTTCACGGGCGGGACGGCCGATTTGTAAGGACCACCGTCGCGCCAAAGCCCGCCAGTCAATATTCCATTATAGAGAAGAAAAAGCGGGATTTATGGCGCGAACGAATTTTTACGGGCTATTCGTCACTGCTAACTGCATACATATTTTACCAGCTCAGCTTTTTCCGGGACACTGTATACGATACAAATGTCCGTATTATTGGCTCCAGATGTGAATTATATACTAGACGAATATATTATTGTTCATATCGATAGAGCTGGCCTCTCTCTCTCTCTCCTGCAGTGAAATTGAGTTCTTACGCATCAGGCCGAAAAGCCTTTAGTCGGAGATCAAAATAGCCGATAACAAAAGGCAAACTCGCGCGCACGCCGTCCATTGAGCAAACAAGCGTGTTTACTTAAGCCGGGCGCGCTGTACATCTTTAGCCTGTATACGCGCGCCGCGGCGGCTATCTTGCGCATACGTATATGTATACGACACCAAAACGATTTAATCTCTTTTCTCCTCTCCATAATAGCCGCAGCGGCTGCTGCAGTCGTGCCAAAAATGCTCCTTCTCGACTTTTTGCCCGCGCAAAACCGAGCGAAAACAGACAGCAGGCAAAGTTTGAAACAGATAGCCCCGGTTAAAGAGACATTCGTATTCATTGCGCTTTTGCAGTGTTATTATGTGCAGTGCTATGTCGTTTTATTGCCACACGCTAATACATAAAAAGACCGCAGCGCAGTACACAACTGAGATTTAAAAATTAATTTATTACTATATACTATACACACTATAAAAGCATCACAATACAGTTAGCATTGAAAATGACTTTGCGCGAAGGGAACATGACGAGTATAGTCCGCGCAAGTAGGCTAAACAGAACAAAGTTAACGAGATCTGGGCTACAACTATTGGTTTTCGAACTGAAAGTGAACGTGTCAAGTCGGACGTACATCAGCGTGTGCCAGTTGCAATATAATTACACGCAGTCAGGTATATATCTATCCAGTCCGCGTGTGAAACTACTCTCGCGGACAATAAGACGCAAAAATAGCGCAGCGTTACGGCGAAACAGATAAAGACGCATATGCACGCGCGTGCAGATGAAGACAGCAGCAGGGAAAAGCGAGACGGTAAAGCGCTCTGCTGCACACTGCAACGCGCAAAAAGCGCGTCGATCCAAGTCGCTCTTTGAAGTGTCGCCGGCCCTTCTCTCTCTCACTCTCGTGTGTGCATCTCAGTATATAGTTATATAGCGGAGGCGGTGTACGAGAAAGTAGGTAAAAAAGGTCCGCCGCTGCGCTTCCGGTTCTCGTATAAGTAAGCTCCGAATGCGCGCACTGCTAGTGCATCGGCGAGATACATCCCGAGGCGCGCGTATTAGTCACGTCTAGTAGTGAGAGAGAGAGAAAAGAGGCCGCGATAAGCGCGAGTCTCGCACTGAGGATCACTGTTCCTCGCTTGTATTTATATAACTGCATGCGCACACGTATATCGGAGGGATTCCCCCGGATTTCGAGGCTATACTACTCCAGCTCTCTGGCCTCAGCTGTTCCTACGGATTTCCGTTTTATATCCTCTCTTTGCTGATTTAGCTGTTTTAGCGAAGGTTAGGGTCAGTTGCTACTCGCGGACGCGATCAGATTAGCGAGAGCACATCACTCGACTGCAGGGTAAACATCCTGGATTCGCGCGCGCACTCTGGCTAAAAAAGGAGAAATATCACGTCGGCTTGGTATATAAGCGAGAGGAGAGCTGATGTTTATAAATATACCGCGCGCGCGCGTGGAAACGAGTCGTTAGTCTTTACTCTGAAATAGACAGCTGCGCCGACTTGACGTAATTATAAATCCCAACTAATTTAGAGCGACTTTTTTCTCGGCTCGCATCCACACCTTTTTTTACAATGTTATTTTGGAGAATAAATTAGCCGTTTAAGAGATTTGACAGAGCTCTGCTTATTTATCGCTTTTCTCAAACATCCATCCTCAGCTGCTGTGTGGGATTACTCTCCGGATATATAGCTATACAAATTACGCAAGTGTCGCTTCGAATTAGATTTACCGCTGATGCACGAGCGAGTCTTGAGAGAAAAATAGCGCGTAATCGCGCTGCTGGGATTAACGAGTGCAAGGAGACCAATTTATCGGATGCAGCAGTGCAGCGGCTCGGAAGAACGAAGTAGTCGCGCTGCAAGTGAATTCAAATATATAAGCTCCGTGCAGCAGTAACCTCGGAATTAAGTGCATCTTTAGCGGCGTCCAGAGAGAGCTAATCTCCGCTATCGCTGCCAAAGCTCCGTCGTTGCAGTAGCGCTTAGTTTACAGGGCGTTTACATCAAAATCCGCAGCCGCGAAAGTGCCGCCGGCTCGTTACCCATCGCGTCTTAAGACTACTTAGCCCTCGCGGCTGGATTTTCTCCGCGGGAGGAAAATGACGCAGTAGCGACGTTTATTGGACCGTGATATACACTTAACTTACAAGTGGCAAACGATCGCAATTATATACTTACACACACAGCGGCTGTAGTAGCGTGTTGGTCTCTTACCTGAAACAAAAAGAAAGTTGCGATATTAAAACTCGGCGTATGAATACGGAATATGCTTTGTAAAAATTAATCGAGGAGCTGTACGCAATCGAGCTATGCGGAGCAAGAATATGCAGCGAAGAATTTTTCTCACGGAGTTTACGCGCCGTTAACAATGAAAAATATCTCCAGCCATGCGAAAGCGCGAATCGCGTCGCGTTTTCTTTATGCAGTCGCTGGAAGCGAAGAAGAAGAAGAAGAAAAAGAAGAAGAAGCGCGAAAGCATCTTTTAAGAAAGAACGCGAGAGATGTAAGCAATAAAAACTTTGTTATTTAATATCGAGGAACGGGGGCGTGACGCGCAAATGAAATAAGCCGGTTATTCCTCCTGCCAACAAAATTAAAGAATGAAAGGCTCGCTTTTGAGAAGCGTTTCTGAATTTCCTCCGACGTTAAAATGAAAGACAACGAAACAAAGACGAGGCAACAGCAGCAGCAGCGAAATGCATAGTCAAGATGCGGCGGGAGGGCAATTTCGTATACCGCGGGCTGAATATCTAAATAAACGCGCGGCAGAGCCGCCTCCCCGAGAGTTTTTGACGAGAACGCAGTATATACACGAGAGCGCTGACTTTCGTTATGCAAATCGATTCCGAGTCGCAAAATGTGTCGCTCTCGCTATGCCACTATATACTCGGAAAGAAGATGGAGAGAAGTTGAGAGAGAGAGAGAGGATCGAAAAGCCGGAAGTGACTCGACGCAGACAGACAGACAGACTGCGGCTAGGCTGCAGCAATGCGACGTGTCTCTTCTTCTCGTGTGTATACTGGTGATGCACTTTGGAGAAGGCCTACTTTTTTCCGCGGCGTCAATGCGCCAAGAGACTACTCGAATCGAGGGCACGTGTACGTATATAAAAAACAGAGTGTATACAACTGGAGGGATTTCGGCCGAAATAGCAGCTGAATAAATTTTCTTTTTTTTTCTCTGACGTTAATTGCCCCGACTATTAACTACCCGATATTGTGAAAACATATTAACGTTTTATTATATTTACCCAGAGAAGAGCGCTTGAAAAAGTGCATCAGCGGACTAATTTTTCTCTTCTATATAGCGCGGCGGTGGGGGAAGATCGAAATCAAGAATAATTCGCCGAGCCGGAGAGCGAGAGGAGAAGAGGAGGCCGCGTACACAATTAATTAGAGCCGAAGAAGCTTGCCGGGGAGCAAATTAAGTGAAGCGCAGAACAAAACGTGATTAGAAGCGAAAAAAGGACGAGCAGGCTAGGGAGAGATTCGGAAGAAGGAGGCTTCGCAATGAGAGGATGCAGCAGCAGCAGCAGCAGCGACCGAGGCTTGCAAATGAGGATAATTAATTCGTCCCGGGAGTATACCTAGAGAGGATTTCATCGCGCGCTCCGCGAGTATCTCGATTAAAATGCAAGCTCGAAACGTTCTCCCGTACAGTTTTCCCCGTTGAGAAAAGCTACACAATTTTATAATTCACACGCGCGAGAGAGAGCCGGATAAACAAACGGAAAAATTTCAGCGCCGGCAATCGGACTCCCACACTAATACACTCAGCTCCGAAGAAGAACTTTTCCCATTACTCCTAATACTTTTTTACAACTTCATTCCACGGGGCGCGAGTTTATCTCTCGCTTTCCCTTTTCTAATCTCGCGGCTGAATCTACGAGGAGTGAGAGAAAGAGAGAGAGAGAGAGGTTCACCCTCGCCACGAGAGCGCGTGAACGCAAGTCCTCCGCCGCCCTCGATCTGTTCCGCACTCATCCCCCGCGCGTATATTAGCTCTCGTACAGGCTGCCTCTCGAAAGAGCGCGGCGATATCGCTGCCAGACTCTCTTATGTGCTCAGAGCGGAGACTCACTCTCCGCAGGTAGTCGCGCGCGCAGAGGCGTGGCTGGAAAATTACGTTGATTAAATTCATGGCTGCGGGGGAGTAGTAGTGGGAAAACCGCCCGGAGAAACTTGCCCGCCGTAAGACAATGCGCGTTATACGCACTTTCGCAGCTATGTGTGTGTGTGTGTATAGCGTCGTCTGCGCTCGATAAAGTATACGCCCGTTAAAGTCTCGCGCCTAATTAGCTAGACCGCGTGAGCGAGAGAGAGGTATCCTAGGTTATATGCATGTAACCGGCTAACTTCCTGGATCTTGCACGGAATGCGTGAATTATTAAATGCGCGCGCGCGAAAGTTAGCGTCGAGCGGGCTGGCGCCGCGGTGAATATTGCACTTGATGCGCGAGACGATAATATTGTTAAGGCAAGCGTTTTCTTGACAATTTTCTCGAGCGATCTCGAATTCCCGGGATGCACACACGCTATCGCTGGCGACCGTGAAAACAGCAAGTGCAGCCCTGCCGACACTTGCAAACATCCGAGCCCTCTTAGAGTATTAGGAGCCGCCGCTCGTGAAATATTTAGGCTCGCATGGCCCACCTAATGGGGGCTAACGAAGACGGAAGAGGCTCGAGCTGGTATGCAGAGGAGAGGAGATGGGGTATAAGCGCACAACAAGCCGTCATACACGAGTTTGGCAAGTTGCAGCGAAGGAGGAACGCTCGGAACGCGCGCAGTAGCACCTCCAGGAGAGAGAGAGAGAGGAGGGTGTGTGTATTATGTGCACGAGACTAGGCTCCGCGTAATTAAAATGAATGGGAGGCTGTAACGAGCAACAACACACGCAGGGATGGACAGACAGCAGAAGCAGACGAGCAAGACAAATGAAGACGGAAAAGTGGGAGGGAGAGAGAGATGCGTGCACCGAATGCGCGAATGAGAAAATCGCATCAGCCTTTCTCACATTCGGCGAGCGTTTTGCGCGATCGATTACTTCTACGTTGCTCACACATGCACGCGCTTGATGCAAGCGATACCAATCTCGCCGTTTTATCGTCGCACACGATCTGCTATACCTACGGCGAGACAAAGAAGTGCAGTAGGGACAAAGCGCAGTACACTATGCGAGAGAGAGAGGGAGGGAGGGACCTATAACAAGTTCTCGTATACTGTGTATCATATGTATACCTATATACAACTGCGGCAGTCGCGGATTTCCAGTTTCAGATACGATAAGGACTCGGACAAAACGACTAGCAGCACACGTCTGTCTCGGCCCACGTGCAGCGAGCCGGCCTCCAACTGCGGGAATTATCCGACCACAGGTACATTGTTAAGTGGACAAACGACGCGTCTAAGTGTTCCAGACGAGCGAGAGAGCTGGCGACGACGACGACGGTATATACAAGAGGCGAAAGCTGTGTAGACGACGACGCCTATATCTCGCCATTATCGAGTCATGCATGTAGTAACCGTTTATGTCGCGAGTTGTTTGCGTCTACCTCTATACCGACTCGCCGTACGCGGCTTTTTCTTCAATTTTCTCCTTCTCCTTCTCTCGCGCGATTCATCTCACATAGTCGATCTTGAGCTGAAAATCATAAGGATGATCGAGGAGCAACGGATATAGAGCACAATGCATGGCCGAAAATAAACAATGCACGCGCGCGATAAATCACGAATCTCGAACAATTAGATAAGATCGCGGGCGCCTGAAATATTGAGTCTTTACGCGAGAGCGAGACACAACGGAATAATAGCAGCCTCATCATGCCGCCTCCTTACTCTCTTTGCCGCCCATCTCCTTTGGGCTAAAAAATGCCGGCGATTTCTCGCCTCGATATCGCGACCTCGTCTCCAGCTGCGCTACTGCCTCGTCTCGTCTACGCCGGAAGTCGAGCCGAAGAGTGTAAGAAAAGAGTGCGAGCAGCGAGGAATAAAAAGCTTATACTCTTGGAAGGAAATTGAGATTCCACGATGAGGCGCTAATACGTGTGAAAAAGAAGGCGTCGCTGGCGCTGGATTAAAAGTCGCGTTAAACGCGTCGTTAATACGCGTAAGAGCCGGTCATTATGCTGTCGGATGGCTCCTGGACGCGATTGATGCAATAAGAGCAAAGCTCGGGAAAATACCGCGGCGGTGGTATGAGCGCGCAAAAAGATACGAGACACCTGGGATACGCTAAGCGACAGAGTTTAGAAACTAATAATTCCTGAAATGAAAGTTGCTCTACTATATATAAGTATACGCACTCTGTGTTTATCGTTTTAAATTTATAGTTTACATAAACGCAGATGTAATTTACGCGGCCGATTAAGTAGTAAAATTATAGCAAACGCAGCATTTTTATTATTATTATTATACATACGCGAGGAGTTTTTTACGCAGAAAGCCTTGAAGCTGATGTGTATGTAGAGAGAGACTGGGTGGTTTACGTAAAAATTATTATGCAAATATACGCGCACGTCGAAACCTTTTCACGAAAGCATCAAGCAGGCCGCGATAGCGAGATTTGCAAAGAAAGTGAAAAAGAAGAAAAGAAGAGGAGAGAAGAGAGAGAAAGGATATATGCGACGACGACGGAAGCCTCAACGTCATCTGGGATCGAAGGATATTTGCATACCAGAAACGCGTGCCTGATTTATCGAGAGACATCTGCGCGGCGTACGCGCGCGTATATATATCATGGCTCCGCGCGCGCACTCGTCCAACTGATCGAAGTCATTAAAGGTGGATCGCGTCCAAAACAAAAATGCACGAAAAGCTCGCGAACGTTATAAACCGCGATTTATCGCTTTTAATTAAAAACTGCGCTACTCGTATATGCATATATACCGTACGTTCGTGGGGGATGGATGCGGTGAATATTTTTATATCGCTATCCTGTCGCGCTTTTCCCCGCGAGCGACGCTAACTCGGCCCCGAGATTCTATGGCCGCGAGAAGGCCCGCTCGTTTATACCTTCTGAATGATTAAAATTGAGTCCGAGTTTTATGATTCAATTACGTCAATCGCGCGCACGCGGTTTCCTCATTATACGCTTTTTTTTCGTTTGTTGAAAATTGACTGATTAAATGCGCCGCTCTAAACGCGCGCTTTTATGGCTCGACAATGTATATTCGATATACTCATAAAAGTTTATTGCGCGCAATAACTCTCTGATGGATGAAGAGAAAATATTTTAGAGACGCAAAATATTATAATCATCACCCGAGCCGTTTTAGACCAGCGTTGAGAATACACTTTTAATTATAACTCGAAAAAAACGAACGAAAAACTTACACGCGCATTTAAAATAACGCAGCGCAAACTTGTTCTACCTCGTGTACAAAGTTTATTCAAAGCTCAACTTATCAAGCCGATCAACGTTCGAGCGAGCAAACCAGCCGCACGTGAGATCCATCCCAATAAATCAAGCGCATTCGAAATCGGCCATTAAACAAGCCCGAGGCGTCGACATCAGCCAGCCGAAAAGCGAGAGATAAAAAAAGATGCCCCGTTGCAGCCGCGAGAGAGGAATTCGCGATTCTTTCCCGAGCTGCATCTATTTTCGAATCCGAGGATGAGATATGCCGTCTTGTGGCTTCGGGGAAGAAGAGAGAGAGAGCGCGGAGGCGGCGCGATCATCGTTAAAAATGCGATACGCGCTGCGGAGCGGGAAAGAGAGAAGAGCGTATCTGCGATGTCGCACGCTCGTCCGAGCAATTAATAATACTGCAGCCGCGGCGGCGGCGGCGAGTCAGTATATCGGGACACGTCGATCGTTCGAAGGAGTGTATAGCCGCGCAAAGCGCGATAACGAGAGAGAGAGGCTCATCCGCGTCGAGTTTGCCACTGGAATACCAGAGGATTCTGGAGCGCGTGTAAATCGAGATTTTGCGCGTATACAAAAAATAAACGGCGGAGCTTCGCGTATATACTCTTTGACGCAAAAGCTGCATGGGAAAAATTATGTCCAATTAGAATTGTGTGCCGACGTCGCTGATTGTGATCGATCGCCGGCGCTACTACGTACCGCGCGGCTAGTTCTCACGGAGGTTTCGATAATGTCGACGCTATCGCGAGCAGTAGTAGGCTGGCTGCGCTTTTTTTCGATGTTCGCGGTAGCCGCTCTGCAAGATGATTAAAACTCGAGAGAGTTGCAGCGACCGGCTCTAACGAGTTTGCAAAAGAGACGCAAACAAAAGCGCGCTATGCGCATGCAGGAGTGATTAATCGATTTAGCAGCGCGCGAAACTCGGAAAATCTTTTAGAAGAATGAAATTCGTTTGCGTTTGTTCCACGCAATCATATATAGCTACGTATCAAAGAGAAGAAGCAAAACACGCAATAGCTTTTAAAACTCGCGCAGAGAGAGAGAGTGAGGCAATATAAGGCAAAAAAAGAAGAAGAATCAGCGACGAAAGAAAGAGCAAAGAGCAGAAACTACATTTAGATTAACGAATCGTTCATTGAATGCTCATTGAATTTACGCGTTCGGATAATCTTTTAGGGGCAATAAATTCGCAAACAGGCGGCGCCTCTAACGCTGCTGATGCCCCGCGGCAAAGGAACAAACAAGGCACACTACTGCTGCTGCCCCGGGTTCACAGACAGAGAGGCGTTCTCGTTTTTCGTCGCTCTCTCTCTTTCTCTCGTGTAATGGTCCCTTTACTGAATTTCGAGGCAATTCCGTTAATATGCCCGCTTCGATAAGGCGCTTATCGAGAGAAGCGGCTTTCTCAACCGCTAGCTGCTGCTATTACTTCGTCTCCTCTTCTCTCTTCTTCTTTTTTTTTTATGTGTCGAGCTATATCATTTTTATTTCTCCCTTCCTGATTAAACGCTGCTGATGCTCGCCGAAATAATCTTCTAAGTGGATTATTGAGCGATTTCGAAAATTAACTGCCTATACACACGATTTTTAAACTTCGATGACCGAGACAGAGTTTGCCACTATACTTTCGCTGAGAGAATACACCGCGGCATTGTAAATATAGTTTCCCTTGTTTTCATCCGACGACCGCAGAAAGCAAAAAGTATCAATAAAGCTATACACGAGAGCTGCAAACTGGGTCGCGCAAACGGTTTTTTTTTGTTCGATTTCGATGTTGAAAATGGATTTGCGAAAACGTGCGCAGTTTACAGAATCAACAAAGAGCTTCGGCACCAATAGCGAATCTCGGAGTCGAATGTCCAATCAAGATAAAAAAGCAACAAAAAAAAAAACGAGGCTAACGATACTCATCTTCGCTCAATTCGGAAACGATTGTTTCCGCGCGGAGGAGTCCGTGCAGACTACGCTATACATACGAAAAACGACGGCAGCTCGTCCCATTGTGTCGCGCTGCAGCTGGCAATTTGCGTGCACTAATGGGACGCAAACCACGCGACAGACTGCGCTGCAGCAGCCTCGTCTCTTTCTCTGTCTCCCCGGAGGGGATTAAAGGGGACCTTATATATATTTTCCGCGCTCTCGGCGAGGAAAATCACGAAGGAGATTTGGTGTATATAAAAATCCCGGCCTCCGCCAGTGAGAGCCTAAAAGCTTCTATATATGCACATCCCCGGAGAGAATACGTCCATAATGAAGTTGTCGCGAGCGCGTGTCAGCGATATCTCACGCCGTGTGCGCAAACACACCAGCAGCCAGAGTCTCTCACCCTCTGTTCTCTAAAACCAGCAATAAATAAGTGCTTCTTTCCTTGCCTCGCTTCCTCTTTTTATATATACACTATATAGACGATCTCGGCCCCCATCGCCGTCGCATAGTTGTCGGGCTGCAGCATATACAGAATCGAAGAAACCGTCCCCTTTGTGTCCCTGCGATGTCCTTCCAGCCGCTGATGCATGTATAGTATATATAGGATCTTTTCTCGGCCTGTGTTCCGCTTCCCTCTCCTTTATTCCGGATCTTGTCGATTTTTCTGCTCTACAAGCCCTCGATCTCATTCACTGGCTCTCCGCCTTTTTTTTAAGTCGTCGCGCTTCGTTCGCTTCTTCTTCTTCTTCTATCTTGGGCGCGCGGGCAAACGTTTTTACTGGCGTATGTACAGAGAGCCCGATGCAGAGAGTTATATTTAGAGTATCGGCTCGACATGCGTGCGCGGATTTCGCTGCCACTGCAGCGCGTAGTCGCTCGTTTCTCTTCGTTCGAGGGCAGCTGCGTCTGTCTGTCTCTCTCTCTTTCTCTCATTACACGCGGTATAAACATCAGATGAAGCGATCCTCTATAACTGTCGTATACACTTATCGTCTCGCAGAGATATTCCGTCCGGCTGCATTTATTTTGGTATGGCTGCTTGGATTTACCCGAAACTTGCCGCCGAACAACACTATATACTCGTCGTGTATGTACATACACGCCGGCGATGTTTGTATTTCGATGAAGTCATGCCCACTTTATTTGATGGTTATTGATTGCTCGACTCGCGCATCCTAAATATAACCCAAGACTGGATATGATACGCAAAGGGGGGAATTTACGAGTACACGATTTTTTCCAAGAGCTTTTAAAAAAAAGCAATTATCAAAAATAGACATCGATACTGATGCACTATAATACACAATTTCGATGAAAGTCCGCGCTGCACGGAAATGAGTTTTCGTTCCACTGCCATTATTAAAGCTGAAAATAATAATCCCATCCAAATTAGACACCGAGGAGAGACCAATTAAAACTCCCATCGGAAGTGAAATAGATCGCTGTGTCCGCACCGGTAAAAAACATAAAACACTGAGCCGTGAAAAACGCGAACGACGACGACGACTCATACATGTCATTCGCGCGTCGATTACAGTCTCTTACATCGCAGTTTGCCGGGCGTATTCAATTAACGCGATGTAATTCGTGCAGCAGCCAACGACGCTATATATACACACACACTGACGATCGGCCCTCGAACTTATATAGCAGCGCTGCGTGTGCGACCAGCATATGGCGTCGCGTCGACATATGGACGTTGCTGCTTGTGTCCGGCTCTCTCGATGGGGATCTATATAGGTGCCTTGTGCGGCTGACGCACACACATCGGGGCTTTAAACGCGCGTTGGATTTTCTCATAGACGCGCGCGCGTGTAGTTAAGTCGTGAGCAAACTATTTTACGCATGAGCCAAGAGTATCGCGTTACCGGGATGTGGTTTTAATCGAATTATTGTGCTTTCGTTTGATGAGGTTCTTTTGTGCCGCTCGTATTATATAGGTTTTATTAGGATTTTAAAGCCACTCGTTCGAATGCTGACTCGAACGCAGTAGTTTAGTCTGTTTGATGAGCGCGCTTTCATCGTATGGCACACAAACATAAATGAGTGCGATATACATGTTGGCAATATCAAATGTCGTTTTAATGGATATTTATAACGCGTGTCTGTCAAATTAAAGGAAAACCGAGGCAGAATCGCAAATCGGAACGTCAGATTAATTGATTCAATATGATAATTAGGAGATGATTAATTAAGAGGATATAGGAAAATTCAAACTTTCACTCGCGCAGTCAGATTATTTATATCGGATCGAGAACTTTTCCCGGCCGAGAGATAAATCATTTGAAAATAACCCACAGAAAGATTAGACTCGACTTTCAGAAATACATAAATTGAAATTTTTCGTCTCGAGCTGTCACAGGCTAAGAGCCTCCTTTATCCGATTCCCAAACATAATTTGTCTGGAAGCTCCATTGTTGGGACGAAAAAAGCGCGTTAATAACGTATATATACTTGTGCGAGAGAGAGAAAGCGCGCTCGATCTAAAAAAAAGCCATAAACCCATCGATAGGCCGCAGGAGGGGTCGACGACACCGAAATATATAGCGATTCGACTCATCATCGTCACGAGTCAAGCAAAGGCAAGTAGTATACAACGAGCGCGGGTGCAGCTTTATAATACGACACAGCGAAAGAGTGAAGATTGAATTAGGGGGTGCTCTCATCCGTCCTTTGCGGCTCCGCAGATTCTTCCTGCATCAGGGGGGTGTGACCCCGCTAATTTATATCGCCGTTGCAGCCAAAGACGCGTCTCTGTACATTCGTATGTAGTAGTGTGAGAGAATAACTCGTCGCATTGTCTGCTGCGAGCCCCTTTAAACGCGCGCAGGGGGGGAAATCTCGGTCGGCTTTCCCGTAAATCGGCGGCGACGATGCTCCCGTAGCTGTTGTTGTTATTCATGGGGATTTTCGGACGTCAAAGCAAGCTAGGCCAGTATATATACGCAATGTACGCGCGAGGGGTACGAGAGCGATTTTCGAGTTAGTGTATAAGACCCCGACATGTGCGGGGTCGGCGACACTGCAATACGCGTCCCCGAGCGTCGGATCATTCTCGCGTAATAAAAATCGAATTTGCCACTGGATTTGAGGATATATTTTCATTGCCTCTCGGACGCTGCTGTGCACGCGTTGTACTAATTTCGGCGGTTGGATATCGAACTGCGTCTCTATTAACCCGGCTCTATCTATATAATATGCCCTTGGTATTATACTGCATAGCCTTTCATCCCGTACTTATGATCGTGTGTGTATATATACACAGCGATATAACTGTGTGGGATACAGCGTTGCATAAAATACGATTAAATAATCGATAATATCATCGCTGGCTCGGTGTGTCGGCAAACAATAATCAGGCCGATCTCCGGGCAGCCGGCTGCAAATACGACGACGGTGGCGCATTCGCTGATTACGAAACAAAAGAAATGCGGCTATACGCGGATAAACGAGTTTGTTCAGCAGCAACAGCAGCGACGGCGGTAACGAAGACCTTATCGATCGACACGAGAAACGCGAGTAAATTTCCTGTACAAGGTGTTTCCAGTCTATATCGACGGATTGCCCGGGCTCTTGTTTATTTTCACAACAACAATCAGCTACTTATCCTGCGCGTCGCTGATGGAATGCCATCAACTGTTCTCTATACGCGCTATATTAGAAAATTTGTCGAGCAATTAATAAACAAACTCTCTACTCCCCGTACAACGTACAAATATATTCCGTTCGCTCGATAGATCGTTAGCACTACTTTTCAAGCCGCAAACCGCTAGACCGTTTCTTATATCCCCCGCTGGAAAACTTTCTACTTGTATCGTTAGACGCGTGCGCGCGGATCTCGGGCATTCTCGCGCGCGTAACTCCTTACAAGCCCCGGCTCTCGATTAGAGCCGCGTCTCTAACGAGAAAGAGATCGCCGCGTGGTCGCGCCGATAAAAAGCAGAAAAAAAAGGAGCGCCACCGAACTCACCGCAGCTCTGCGTATATATACCGGGGAGAGTTCGCACGACGCGAGCTATCTCCGCTTCGGGAGCCGTGTCCGCGTGCGTGCAGCGAGATAGCGCCGGCAATGCGCATGTATACTAGCGGTACCTAGTCGACAGAGAGAAACGCGAATAAATGCACATACGCTCTTGCTGCTGCTGCTCCCCCAGAGCGAGGATGACGCTTTTTCGCGGGTCGAATATATACTGCACGCACATGCATGTGTGCGTACAATATAGCTGCGAGCCGTATGCCAACTCGCGTGGTTGACTGATTGGAAAAGGATGTGCGAGCTTCCCTTCGCCTTTTTTTTTATCAATTATTCAGCTGACTTCCTGCGACTCCGGGTGTCATAATGGCTTCTGATAAAATTATTAGTCGATTCGAGGAACGTGTTTTGTTCGTTTTTTGTCGATTGTGCAGCTATAACGTTTGTTGATCATAAGTC